>JAPYZO010000425.1:26249-81707 GCA_030522905.1 Torymus flavipes | reverse complement strand
TATATACGTATATATACATACTCACCTCGTCGCCCCCGCACGCTCGCCGTCTCCGTTTTCACTTCGTTACGTTTCGTTTCGTCGCCGAGACGCGTGGATGTATAGAGGAATTGGGAGGAAGGAGTGCTGGATGAGTATTTTTGTTTATGTATAGGGGCGAGGAAAGGATAGGAGATATGAGGGTGTGGGTGAAGGAAAGGTTAGTAGTAAAGGTGAATAAATATATGAGTGAAGAGATATTATAGATTGGTAAATGTAAAAATTTAAGGAAATAATTATGGGAACTATAACTCCCTTCAACACAACCCATTGGGACACCGAGAATATGTAACGTCATGAGATTCAGTCCCTCATCACGAAGAGTCTATAAGTAACAATATTGTTAAGGCCTGTCTTGCTTATGATATCCCGTTTTTAGGACTCGGAATTTTTTGCATTTTTTTTTGAAGAATGATTTTTTATGCGAAAATAACCGGCCAGAAAATATTGGCCATATTTCGTCAACACATGGACTGTTAATTTATTGGCAATATATTGCCAACATTGGCTGATTGCGCATGTATCGGCAATGAATTGATAACAGTATGATTTGATATTATTGAATAACATTGATAACATATATGGGAGAAATATTGATCGGATAGTGTACTTTAGCGCAATATTACCAATGTATTGACCATCGTTTTCGAATATTTCGCCAACGAATTGGTAATTTTTATCACCAGCATGTTTCCAAAACGATGACCATCGATTAAATTTTTACGCGGGATATATACTTAATTAATTTTTCCTTTTCGAATTGCATAATATTTTGTAACCAGGTGAAAAAAAAAATTACCTCATCTATTTCCAACGAACTTAATTACTTTAATCAAATTATTTCCTACCATACTTGATTAAATCTTTAATCGTAAAATCAATACTATCCGATATAAAAAACAGACGCAACAACAAAAATACCTCTGCACCGCATTAAAAAAAAGAATTCTATCGAATCAAAGAAATCCTACTAATTTTCCTCGATAACCTACTTCAAAGCAAATTAAGTACGTCCATCGCTCGTGCAACCCCCCACACTTCCCTCCAACGCTTTCGCCCGCTGCACGCGATATCAACCCGCGTATGGTTTCTCGCATATAGTACGTAACGATGCGCTGGCGCTTGTTTTACATATATAGAAGTATAGGAGGTATAATACACCCCCGACGCGTCGTATTGTTTTTCGCTATGCACGTGCGCGAACGTGCACACACGTCGCGTGTCGAGTTGCATACATCTCCGCCCTTCGCGAAATTAATTTGCTTAGCGTCGGGGGCAATCGTTCTATTTCTTTGTATACGCTCTCGCGTGTCTTCTTTTCTCTTTGTGTCTTCCATTTTTTTAGCCGCGCTGCGCGTTATTTTTCATTCTCTGCGTGGGCTTGGCCTGGATTGCTCTCGAAGAATTCCATTATTGTGTATTTTAATTTGCTTTGTATATCGGAAAAAATATTTTAATATATGAATTTATTTTAAACTACAATTATTTTTATTCAAATAGCTGCGTTACTTATAACAAATGATGTGTCATTTTCACAGAGCATTCTCTACATAGTTATTCGCTTCCCAGTAGTCAACCTCTACATAAATTGAGAATTGAAAAAACGTTAAACGGAACAAATCGCCATCTCTCAGGCTTTGAGAACCAAACTTTCTAAACATCCACCACTTAAGCTCTATACCACGGCCTCCTCGACGCATTAAAAAGACGATTCTGACGGACAACACACCACGCTTGCGCCCCGATCGATAAACCCATTGCCGAAACAAGCCTCCCAATGCCATTTTTGCCGCACTCTACATCCTTCCTTCCTTCCCTCGACGCATTTTCTCTCACCTCTCGCGGCTGAAATCAGATTTTTCTCGATGCTCCTCTCCTCTTCTTTCTCGCAGCATGCACACACGTTGTACACCGATCGCGCGCGAGCGTTCGGCCGTCTGCGAAAGCGATAGGCCTGTCGGCGAGCGAGCGAGCGCGCGAATCTTTATTGATACTGTAACTGAGATTTTTCGGTGGGATTTATCTGCCTTCTTCGGCTAACACGCGCCTTATCGTTCGAGAGCGACTCCTCCTTCGGCCGCCGAAGCCGCGCGCCGACACACCGTGGCCAAGCAACGGGAATCATCCATTTGGTCATTTTGCGTGAACGCGCGGTGTTTTTATTTTAGTTTTTTCTTTTCCGTTGATGTCCTTTGTTCGCACGCGCTCGAGAGATTTGGCTTTTAGGATGTGTGATATAGGGATTGCCATCGATTTTGGTGGTCGAGTGCTTTGTTTGTGAGCCTGGGAGTATTTGTTTTTCTAATTCGTGGATAAAGAACTGGGTATGCTTGAAAAGAATTATTATTTTCGGGACCTTTTATGATTGCAGTTGAGAGAGCCTAAATTATCAAATGAATAAAAAGCATTAGAACATACAAGACGTTCTATAATAAATATTATTTCACGAAGCGCTTATCCTGTCACTCAAACGTATACCTATTCATAACTGCTCGTTTCATAGTGACAACCATAATAAAAAAACACTTATAATTCATGTATTCAGATCAATCACACGAATCAAACCTCAACCCCTTACTTTTCAAAATTTCCGAAACGCATCATCGCTGCAATCTGCATCCCCAAACATGGTTATTAAATCCTCTCATTCAAAAACGCGCGAACGCACTGCAAAACGAATCAATCGACGCGAAAAGTCTAGTTTCGTCATTATATCCTAACAGCAGCTTCGCCGATAATTACAGTTCAAAAACGATGCACCTCTTGGCGCACAAAAAAGTCGTCGCGGCGCTCCCTGTTTTGACGTGAAGATGATGATCGCACGCATTCGTCGTATACATATACATACACGCATCGACCATAGGTTTTCTGCATTCGTCACGAAAAAATCGGACCTCTAACCACGGGTTTCGTGTCCGATCGGTCGCTCCTCAAAAATCCGCGAATCTCCTTCTTTCTCTCACGCTCTCCTTCTTTCGCTCTCCGCCGCCTCGTCGGATTTAATATACTAATAGCGACCTGTCGCGCAGTACGGCTGTGTAATATAAAACCGATGCTCTCTCTCTCTCTCTCTCTCCTCTCTCTCTAAATACTACGCTGTCACGGCACGCGCGTTCGTTTCTCGCAACGCGACTGCCTCTCAATTAAAGACACGAGCGCGCGCTTGCGAGCATTATCCTGAGTATTCTGCGCGCTCTGTCTCTCTGTTTCGCTGTTTCTTTTTCCGTCGAGAGAGAGAGAGAGAGAGAGAGAGAGAGAGAGAGAGAGAGAGAGAGAGAGAGATGTGCGAGCGAGTTGGCTGACGCTGTAAGTGCCGCGCGGGCATAAAGTATTACTTAGGGAGTCGAGAGAATAGACGGGAAGAAGGAATCGATATAAAAATCTTGGGAATCGTGTGCAAGCAAGTGAGCCAGAAAGCGCGGGGTTACTCACCTTTTTGTTCGATGAAATTGTTGTGTGTCTACTCGCGGAGGTGGGAGGAGCGGATTTGCGCCAAGTGCGCGAGAGGTCTGTGTGAGAGAAGCGTGGTAAGAATGTGGCGCGGGATCATGTGAACGAGCGTATTTTAGGATGTAAAAGGGTTTAAAACGGGAAGACGGAAAGGAGGAGGCGAAAGAAGTCGAATAAAAAATTAGCGGTAAATGCCTTGCTCATTGGTTGATTTACGATGGATTTTTAGTAAATACAGAAATAGTCGATCATTTTCTTTCCTAGAATAAAGTTGTATTGAAACTAAAAATTAATAGGGATATTGACTGGGATACAAGGACAACATTATGGTCAACTATAGTTTTCATACCACATTTCTGAAATTGTGGATAGTTAAGAGGCTAATCGTATTAGGGAGGCTCTTTCATGAAAATTTACGAACATTTTCAATAGCTCGAGATAAACCGTGGAAAATTTAAAGAAATTAACGTTTGAAGTTGTTATATTTTACATGTACTTTTATAGGACGGCAAGAAAAAAATTAGTCAAGTCGAGTATTTCTGAAGAGATCAAATTTTTGACCAGTATAAAACATATGGCTTTAAAGGTTAAGACTCGCTCTTTCAAACCACACCTTGTAAATTATACGTAGTCGTAGGAAATTTCGAGATATTTTAATTATGAACACAAATAGCAGACGACACATGCACGAAATGCATGAGAGCGAGAGAGATAGAACGACGCGCATGGTATAGTTTGTCCTCTCGCTGAGCGCACAAACTGTATTGACGTGAAAGAGCCTTCTTAACTTTAAATATACAAGATATTTTAATTTAGTTAAATCAAATGCCAACTTGTACATCATTTTATATTAAAGAGCCTAAATATTATCAACCGAAAAAGTACACGATATAGGAAGATTAATCTTGATATTGTATTGTCTTGCCTCAATATTCAAGACAATAAACGATATAATATTATGATACAGTTTTCAATACAATATAAAGATTGTGGTGACAAGACTGTAAAGAATCTTTTCTTAAAAATAACTTGACATTTTCTAATCGTAATAATTTATCAAAATAATCATAACCCTGGTGAAAATCGCCCATTTTTCTCCCATTTTATGGCCAGTTGACCAAAATTGTTAGTAAATGGCTAGAAAATATGAAAATATCGTTTCATAAATGGGAGAAAAATGGGCGATTTCCACCAGGGAATAACTAATTAAATAAACACAATTATTTAACTCGCACACAAAGGCCTTTGTTAACTCAATAAACTTCGGTAGTTGCTGACGACCACCTACTGACGAGATGTGCGCCACCTAGCGACAGTATGCGAACTAGGCTCTGACCGGCGCCACATATATGGCGGGAAAAATCAAATTTCAGATTTGGAATTTATTTATATTTGTGCCGAAATTTTATTGTTTTTATATTAAATCTAATGTATTTGCATATTAAATTAGTTTAAGTTACATAATTCTCAAAATTCAATAAATTTGTAACTCAAAAATTACTTAAATTTAAGAACATTTTTAACTGTGATCATTTGAAAAGATCTGAAACCCAATTACCCAGCGTCAAGAAAGTCGATAATTTAAAAAATTCTTACACCTGAATATCCGAAAATCGTAAGTTTCACGCAAAAAGAAGCAGTTTTAATAAACTACTCTCTTACTGTCACACGTCTACATAACTCAATATGATGAAGAATTTTAAGACAAGACAATAATACTTTTTATATTTACTAACATGACCAAGACAAGAGAGAAATGATCAAGAATTTACAAGAGCGAGACAATAATTACAGAAATATTGAGTTGTCTTGCTCTCGTGCAGCCCTAATTTGAATCACATGTTAAAATTAAAAAGCAAAAAAAAAATCAAACGTCAACTTTCTGAAGGAAAGCGGTCGTGAATTTTTAACGGCATCTCGCGTAGAAACTCGCTTCTCCAATGTTTTGCGAACAGTCGTTCCATGCAAATCAACCCCAGCGGCAGCAGTAACAGCGGCAGATGAAATATTCACCGGACCGAGCCAATCAACGTCACGGCCAATAATTGATATCTTTCACATATCTAATCGAGCGCGGTCAGATATCCTCGCGATTGTCTTCCCTCTTCCTCTCTCCCTCCTCGCTCTACCACAGATCCTAGCCTTTATTCAGTATGTAAATTCGCTCGCCATCGATTTGCTATATAGAACCACCGCTGCAGACACACACACACAGCTAGACGCTTCATTAATTCCCGGGAGTTTCTTCCTCCGTATACGCGGAAAAAAGAGGAGTGAACGAGGAAGGAAAAAAAGAGCACGGGCGCACACGCGCGCGCGGCATTATGTAGTTAAAGTCGGGCTTCCGACATTCGGCTCGTAGTTTGATACGAGCGTGGGTAACAGGATGCGCGCGACTCCCATTGTTCGGGAAAGCGAGAACGCGTATATACAGGTGTGTAATGTGTGTATGTGTATGTGTGTGTGTGTGTGTGTGTGTGTGTGTGTGTGTGTGTGTGTGTGTGTGTGTGTATGTACACGTAGGGAGTGAGTGCGTATAGATGTATTTGGATCTAGCTCGCGGCAGTAGCAGTAGTGCTCTCGAGAATAAATTATTTTATTTTATTTTCTACGCGAAGCTAGATTTATCAGGGCCATTATGCGAAAATTTGGCTGATTACCGGCCGGCCTGTGCCTGCAACTTTTCTGGAACGCTGAGTGTTGAGAGTGCAAAGTTAGGGTGAGGAAAAAGTGCGTGTGTAAGCTTTTAGGTTGGTCTGGGATGCTTATAACGTGCTGTGGTTGTTGCTTTTACTGTAACTGTAGTTCATTTTTATTTTAAGTCAAAGTCTGGTTTATTTTTCAGAGAAATAATATCATCGTTGAATCATCGCTTATGATACAAAATTTCTCTAAACAGTTTAACGAAAATTATCTCATTACAAACAAAATTGGATTTCCCGACACATTGCAGCACAACCGCGCATAAACAGCTGTAAACGGTATACAATAAACACATATTCAAAATGGAGCATGGCGCGGAGAACGATGACGTTGAACAGCCGGCCTATTTGTTATAGTTCATGTAGCACGGTGGCCTGGCACTTGTCTGCACAACGAGCGTGGAAAATGCACGCTGGCGGTTAATCTATCAAGAATGCCATGTTATGACACCTTCCAAACAAGTAAAGCAGGATTTACGAGGGGAATCCGCGCACGACAAATAAACCTACAGCCGCGTGATGATCTTCGGGGCTCGAGATGTACTTGTATAACTCAAAAAATAGATTTTCATATAGTTGTGTGTGTGAGGAAAAAGCTGATTTTTGATAATATGAAGTGAATAGTTTAAAGGTAAATTATGTTAAAAAAATACATAGATATTCGTACATGTCTTAATTCCTCAAAAACATTTCAATTCTCCACAATTAATATTTAATTATAAAAGAGAATAAACAATGTAAAGATTTAGTTTGGCAGAATGAGAAAAATTTTTATTTTAACAATTTATTACTATTTACATGTTATTTTTTATTATTATAACAGTTGTATTTCAAAGTAACATACTTCTTCTAACCGAAAATATTCTCCCACCAACTTTTCCCCTTCTTCGATGTCAGATTTATATTAGCACTGCGCGGCAATTACTCCTAACAAACTCTTCCATCCACCCATCATCCTCACAAAAGCAAACTGATAACACCCACCCAACGAGTCTCATACAAAAATCCCAGACCTCCCTCCCCTTGCTCATTAAAAACTCCCCGCTGGCAATTAAACCACCTCGCAACACCCACGGCGCGCGCAAAATCCGCGCGCACTATAATATAATACCCCGCAACTCCCTCGCGCTCCGGCGGCAGCAGCAGCTCACCGTCGAAATATGTAAATAATGGCGCTGCGGCGGCCATGGCTCGCGCGCGCTCGCGCTATTGGCCGGATTCGCGAGAGACTCGCGAGCTGCCCGATAGCATCAGAAGATCATAGATCAAACGAGGTGTACGCGCGAGCGCGCGTTCGCGTAGGTGGAGCCTAGAGATGGGAGGGGGGGCGGCAAGCGTATTATACATTCACGGACGGAGAAGGAGATAAGACGGCGGCGGCGGCGAGGTTGCGGGATTATAAGAGAGAACGCGCACGAGCTTGAAGGGTAGATATGTCCGCGTTATAAATGTCAGTATTATGCGGACGAGGTGGAGGTGTAGTATAGTAGTGAGGAAGGAAGCTTGAGCAAGAGCGAGCCTAAGCTTAGCCGCGCGATTTATGCAATAATGTGTTGAGGATAAGGGGATATTAGCGAGGGAGCATGTTAGGAGGGAAAGGGAGCCGGAGGGACGGACGGGTATGATAATCGGAAAATAAAGGCTGGATGAGGTGGAGATAATTTTGTAAGGCTAATGGTTTTGTTATAAGACTGTATTTTGAAAAAGAGAGAAAAATTAATATAAAAAAGAAAAGTTTTGCGATAGATAATTTTTATTTTTATAATATAATATGGCTAGACAATAATATTATTGGATAGTATTATCAAAATTTCTGATAAGCCTTAAAAATATAATTATTATAATTAACTTATTCTATATATGTAAAAGAAATTAAAAATTATGGTTTAAAAAATAAAAAATTTATATAAGTAAAAAAATATCCCTCACAAATAGCCAAAACAAAAACCGTTAACAAACAAATTCGAGCTATCACCCAACAAACAACAAAATATCAGTAATCATCCGGCTAAACAGAGAGCTGCGGCAACAACAACCGCGTTTTACAACAACCGCATATCAGCAATAGCTATATAGCTTTGCCTGCAGCGCACTTTCGAATCATTGCAAAAGCATAATTAGAGATTTTGAAAGCCGCCTATGCAAATGACTGCTTCCACCGTGTATATGCACGCTCGCACTGTTGTTGCGATTCGCCGTGGCGCGAGCGTATAATACCGCACGCCGCCGCCTCCTCTGATAAATTATCTATTCTGCGCGAGAAAATCGGCGCTTAGTAATTAGCGATTGCAATTAGCAATACGCAAAAGAGAGCTCGTTTTGCGCGAAACACTTCCGCGCGCGAGTGCCGCATGCATATATACACATAGCTTTCACCGCATGCAGTGTGCAAGGAGGAGGAGGAGGAGCAGCCCGATCTGCATAAGTTACATCTGATTGCGACGCGCGCGCTATGCTCTCCTGACTTCTTTCTCTTTCCCGGCCCTCCCTCCACCTTCCTCGTATATTCAAATTTGCGCGATTTTTTTAAAAATCAATTGCGCAATTATTTCCAGAGGTGAGCGCGGGCGGAGGTGCAACGCCTCGCATATGTATGCATTTTGCATAAGGCTGTGTACGTGTGTGTGTGTGAAATGTCTTATGCAGTCGCGTTTTAATTGGTTTTTTGGTTGAACAAGAATAGTTCTTTGTTGGCGCGTATTGTAATTAGTTCGTTCAGGGAAGAACGTTTGCAGCTCTTAAAATAAACTTCACTTGTTAGTAATACTATATAGTTTTAAAATATAAAATTCTAAAAAATAATTCAAGTTTTTCCAAGAATCACCCAATTATACATTATTTTCACTGTCTCAAATTATTTTTCTTTATTCACCTTCGCTGCTCTCACATTGCAATTCATCATTCAATACACAAAAAAAAAAACTTATAATAACGCGAAACTTTGCATATAACATAATAATTCCAAAGGACAGCCAAACAAAACGCTTCTCCCCTTTTAATCTCCATCCCGATCTCAGCCCGTCCGGATTCCAGCCGAATTTCCGACTCCCTCCCATCACACATACACACCCACCTCCGCCCCGATCTTATCCCCCCGGCCTGCACACCGCATCAAAGCAAACAAACGGCGCATCAACGATAACCACCACCACTACCAGCTCTCGGAAGGAAAACAGTCATTATTAACACACGTCGGGCTGCTTATGAGGGATGCGTCCCGGGCGTTAGTTAGTACCTCGTGCATCCAGAAACGGAAGGGAAGCCGCGGGTGGCGCGTCCCATGATAACCATCTGATCGCAAAGCGAGCGCGCGCTTCTAAATACGCTGCGAGCCATCATTGTTGCAGGTGCCATTACGGCGAGCGCGCGTGCACATGTGTAAGCGCGCTCTCATATATTTATCTTAATCTAGGAGAGGTGCGTGCACGAGAAGACGTTGCTGAATCGCGCCTCGTTTTTAAGAGGAGGTGGAGGGAGACGTTCAAAATGGGCGGTTTGCATGCGCGAAGAACGCTTTTGAAATTTATGGCGAAACAGATATTTTTGGAGTTCTCGTGGTAGAGCAGTGTGTGTTATTTCTTTGAATTTTTGAAATTTTGCAAAAAATCATGATAATGTTTTAGGTCTTTGAGGAAGTTATTTTTATTTCTTTTTTAAGATTTCGAGTGATATTTTGTTTGGATTTATTATTTGAATTCATATAATAATTCTTTTCTATAGTGTAATTTAATATGTTGCGATATTAAATTACAACAATTACTCCATAATTTTATAATCAATCTATAATATAATAAAACATCGAACATTCGTGTAACACATATTCTACGAAATTAAAGTTTATTTCAGTAACCAAAATTTAAAGAAAAAAATTCTAAAAACGATTTGACATACATTTTATCGTAACTACTTGCCAACCAGCAAACGTATCACCCATCCAATATACACAAAACCATTTTCCCATGATCACAAAACCCAAACCGCAATCACGTACACGATCCACGCGCATCAAAAATCCATTTTCGTCATCGTTCGACCCAAGAGAAAGAGAGACCACACCTCAGCACCCACCCACCCACACTTACCTCAATGAGTCACGTATAACGTATACCACGCGCGCGCGCGCTTCACTCGTTGCATGCGCGCGTGAGATAATAACGAAAAAAAACACAAGAGACAGAGACATAAAGAGAGAACAGAAGCCACGTGTATATCTGTCTGGATGGATGGACGCGCGGGGACACACGATATTTCGCTTCCGCGCGTCCTCATAATAAAACTGGCGCTTCTTTCTGGTGGGAACCGTGGCGCGCGTGCGCTTGTGCTCGGACGTGACAGGAAAGAGGTCCCACACACATGTATAATACGCACAACTATCATAATACGAGAACGCGTGGTGTAGGTATCCGGGACAAGTGTGTGAGTATGGATTTGTAGTACCGCGCCCGCATTGGGAAGGTGCGCGAGCCCGTGTATAGGCGATATTAAGCGCATGCTCGATGAGCTGGAAAATATGTCAGGGTGTAAGGTGTGTGTTATGTATGGATAGCTGCGTGATCTATTAGTGGAGTAAGGTTGCTGAGTTGTGTGAAGATGCATTGAACAGGTGTTTTCACCTTTCCCTGATGAGAATCCAAAACCTTTTATAATTAATAACTGATGATTTATACTATTAGAAACGTATGCTATAAAATGACCATTTTTCTTGTCCTCTTTCTAGCTTCTGGTAAAACGCATTTTCTCCTATTATTGTAAGTGAAAAATAGAATAAGTTTTTCGAAGATAAGACCAAGTTTGTTCTTGAGCATTTTAAAGATATTAAAACTGATGAGTCTCTCTAGTCTGGGAATGGGTAGTAAAAGGGTTGGTGTTACAACAAGGAGTGACAGAGACAGAATAAATAATTTTGCTGAATTATTCATAGAATGACTACAACAAATGATTCTTTAGTTAATGTTACTTATTTATATTTTGGTGAGTCATCCAATGCACTTTGATGCTCTTTTCTCTACGAAAAAATTAGTAAGTTAATCAAATACGAATATCAATATAAAGTGAATAATCAATTTAAGAAATAGGCAAATAATGGTTGAAGAAGCGTTTCATCATAGCGATTAATTAGCCAATTTTACTATAGCTATTTTCTAACTTCTTAGCCATTTCATAGAGATAAATTTCTACTAAGGTTCTAAAATACGTGTATTGGGGATGAAAGAAATTTTGAGATATATAGTATTTTATTTGGTTACATAAAAATAGATATAATTAATTCCTGATAAATTTTTTTTTTACCATAGATTTATGAAGACATTTAATGCTAATGAGTTGAAAAAGATACAAGGCAAGCATAAATCACTTTCACCGATTACGTATGCTTTCTTCCACAATAACTTTTATAACTTAAACTCCAATTATTCTAATTACCATGGGCACCAATTCTCATAATGCACACGCAATCACACACCGTTCGAAAAAATACTATACCATAACGACATATTTCCGTATCCTATACATCACAGGCCCAACAATCGGCGCACATTACTCAGACAATGCCCACAAGTGCGACACCGCATGCGCACCCAATCCCAAAAAAAAAACTGCTCCTCACCTCATATAGCCGCACTCCATTAACCAATGCATATAATTCGCCGCTATATAACGCAGTCAAATTTTATTAACATATCCTCGCTCCCTCGCTCGCGTAAGGTGTCTTTTCCCTCTCTCACTCCCCCCGCGTATAAGGTGCGCACCGCGCGTTTGCGCACGGCGCTCTGCTCGAGCGGAACAGGAAGCCACTTATCTCGGGCCCAGCGTTTGTGCGAGCGCGTATATACGACGACGACTGCCCCGGGTGATATATTATTTAGGAACGTTATATGCTAATACGAGCGCAGTCTCGCATCACTTCCAAGCAAAACGCGGTAAATAATCGAGTGCCAGCGGCGAGCGAGCAAGAGAGGGAGAGAGAGAGAGAGTGAGTCCAGTCCGTTACAAATGAATTATTCTCCGCGGCTCATATATAAATAGATCTGCGCTGCTGGACGGCTGATGCATATGCGAGGCGACGGCTCGCGCGCTCGTTATTCACGAATTTCGCGTGCCACGACATGTGTGTGTGTGTGTACGAGTGAAGAGGCCTGCCATGCGTCGGAGGATTAAGAAGTGTGTCAATCGCTGGGTCGAGAATGGGGTAGAAAGAGGATAAAATATAGGTTTTGCTTCACTGAATTTTGCGATTGTTAAAAAAAAAACAATAAATATCCTCGCAGACTTTTCATAAAATTTTAATGTTTTAAAGTCTATATTCACTATACTTTCCATTTATTAGTCACCGTGAGCAATTTTGAAAAGTATTATTATCACCAAGCTTAAAAATAGCCTCTCGAGAACCCTTATTTTATAGCATAAAAATCATTTGATTTACAAATATCCGTCTCCAGGCGAATAAATAACAGCTTTATCGTGAGCAAAAACAAAAAGCCCGCAAGCACGCACACACACACATACATCCTCTTCGCACACGGCGCGCGCAATATACACCGAAATGATTGATATCGATAAAGATGAGCAATCGCGCGTATCGTGTTTTACACCTTCACCCACACACGCACTCTCAAGAATAATCCCGCATGTGATGCGCGCGCCCATAGCGCTTGACTCGAGAGCGCGCTGCACGTAACTTTAGAGGGCCGCGGAAATATTTATAGCCCCGCGACGACTAGCCATTCGTCGCACGTCCCCGGCGCGTCACCGACATGTATGCACACAGACACGCATAAAACGCGTGCTGCGCAAAGCCGGTGTCATCGGCAGGTCCTTAATAATAAAACGCCATAATTTCCTGGAAGGATATACACACGCTTGCGCGCGCGCGCGCGCGCGAAAAAATGTATTTTTACGCGTGCGCACGTGTCGCGGGTCCCTTATGGGCCGCCGCCGATGCTTATAATCCATCGCGCGGCGCATGTCTCTTTTATAACTTTCTCATCGGTGTATAGAGCGACGATGGGTGGAGGGGGAGGTGTATAGGGAGAATGTAAATCGCTTCTCGGAAGTCTAGCTTAATGCGCAAATAATTCCTCTCGTGGCGCGTGCGTTCGTTCTTTTTTTATCTCGGCCGAGGAATCGTTGCGTATACGCGCGGTTATTGTGCAGAGAGAGAGAGAGAGACAGAGGACTTTTTGTTTGATCGCTTTATGAGTATTGAATGTCTGAATGATGGTTGAATCAGGTGCCCGTGCGGAATGGGAATGCCGAGAGTGGAAGGATGGGGAAAATACAAAGTGGCGACTGTACTGTGATATGCGCAATTCGCATAAGTTATCGGTAGTAAGAATGCGCTTGTACAATGGACATTGTGAATTTAGAATGGTTTATGAAGTAGCATATAACGCGAATTGGCGATTATTTATGGCGTCAATGTCTGATTATCATATGATTTACTGGTGACAGAAATTAAAGAGATTGTCGGAGCCTATTATAGTAGTAGTTCGCAATAAAATGCTACAATGATAATGATATTATTTGTGAGCTGTTTGAAATGAAATTTTTCTTTCTCTCAAGTACTTTCTTTACTTATACAATAAGTCTGCTTTTAAAATCTTTACATACATAAGCTCTTCTGAATGTTTTTGATAAATATATTTTATTTTTCAGGTCCAGGCAACAAGAAAACTTCCATCAATTGTCGCACAAATATCTCTTTTAATAAATTTCGCGCGCTGCACTATATATACATATCCATATTACCAGCATAATAAACCCGATAACAATTTACTTCCTCGCGCGCGCATGCAAAATAAAAGACTCATCGCGCCCATTGTCCTCTCTGTTGTTATCCCTTTGAAAGGCAAACGTACATACGGCAATTCCGCGCTTATACCATCGCTCGCTCTGCCGGCGGCGCGTGCATATCCATTTCATTCCGAAAAGCTGGTAAATAGAATGTATTATCGCCGGGAATAAACCGTTCAACGTCGTAAAAAGCGCCCATAAATCTCCTCTCTCTCTCTCTCTCTCTCTCGCTATAGTTACGCATACACACAGAGTGAACTCGCGCACATAGAGAGAAAGAGAAAAAAGCAGCAAAAGGTAAAGAAAAAAAAACCGTCGCCTTTGTTCGCGAGCAATTAATATTGCCGGGAGCGTGCTTCCGGACTGGCGCGGGCATCAGCGGCGTAAATATGCTCCTTCCTCGTGCGCGATATCGCGAAAAAACGAAAGGCGACGCGCAGAAAATAAAAAAGCGGGTCGCGCGACAGATACATACACATATATACAGACAAACACAACATAACGCGGGTATAGATAGATATATACATACACGAGCATTCGTTAAGGTGCGTAACAGGTTCATAAACGCTGCTCTGTGGGCCCCACCTCATCCGCTGCAATGTCATCCGTGTCCGAACGCCCGCGCGAGCACACACACAGGAAACCGGCCATTTGCTCCCGTTTTTTTTCCTTCCACCTCCTCCGCTCTCGGGCTTTTTTACGCTCGAAAACAAAACGAGTGTAGTCCAAGTACATCGCGATTATGTACACGCGCGCGCGCGCACGAGGCTCATAAATGGCCCGATTTAGCGGCGCATTAAAATCTCTAACCATGGGAAGAGGCCGCGAGGGGGAGGAGGGAGAGAGATACGGTTATACAAGAGAGCGGGAGAGTCGCTGAAAAGCTCGAGGCTGTGGGAAATTCTGAATCGAATGACATTTGAAACTATTTGGGAAGGGAATTGTGTAGCTGGGCTCCGTTGTGTTATTGTTTTCCGCCAGAGAACAGGAGAGAATTAGTATGGACAGTGAATGGTTATATGTGTGCGCACGAGCGCGCGGTAAATCAGTTGTTTGATGGTAATTGGACTGCTGCATAACGGTGAGCGTATGGTTTTGTGAGTGCGAGAGGGCGTATATATGTAATACGTTTGAGCGCGGTTTAAACGAGATAAGAGGCGGTTGGCTTTGACTCGATTAGAATTTTTAACTGCGCGCCTTTAGAAAAGAAAGGAATGCATAAACGTTTTTATTGTTCTGTACACGTGATTTTTATCGGCTCGGTTTAATCATAAGTAATTTTCGAGCGGTTTGCTTTATTCGGAGTAAACTGCAGTCTTTAGTGTATTCATGTGCATGTAAAAGCAAAATGGAATTTTATTATCATAATTTTTGTAAAAATTATTTTTTAGCTGACTGAGATTCGTTGGGAACATCTAACTGGTTTCGTTCCAATATAGATAAATCAATATTATATATACCAATATACTATAAATTTTGAGTGTATTTTTATGGACTAAATCAATACAATCCTCGCACGTAATCTAATTTATTAATTTTAATACATCAAAAATTAAAAAAAAAAATTTTATTTTCATTAATTAGAAATAAGAATTACCAGCTATGTGAAAATAGTCAAATTGAAAAAAGTTAAGATACATTACTAAAATAGTATATATGCGACTATTTCGAAGTTCATATACACTATTTCGGTAATGGAGTAATTTTCACTCTGAAATAGTCATTTTCCCACTACTTTACATTTAGAGAGTAGGACCATTCTTCTATATTATTGCAATAAAATATTTATTTATATAGTATAAAACTTTTCATTTAAAACAAATCCGACCATAACTTCCCAACCCCATCGACAACGTCGAATCCGATTCCAATCACACATACAGAGCCGGTAAAGCCGCGTGGAGAAGAAACAAAAACGCGCTCTCGCTAAACCCAAACGACACACACACGTGCGCGCACGTACTACGACAAATACATGTGAATCGCTTGCGTAATACCCGAGTACGCGCGCGTGCGTTACAACGGCGAACAAATTACGCGATAGGCTGCCGGACTATATTAACCGCTCTCCGCGCGTAATGTCGTCCCATTAATTTAGCTGAACGGCTCGGCCGCGCCAAATTGGGATTAGATCACCGCGGCGTGCGCGCACTCGCCAAGTTGGGAGAGTCGCGCGCGATCCTTCGCAACTTATGCTGATGTTACAATTATTTGCTCTCGCGTATACGAGTCCAGTTCGCCTCGACTCCGCGACTTTTGCAGTATATGCGCGCGGCTGAATGCCGTATGGCGCGTGATATATAGGCGAGATTCGACTTTCTTGCATGAGTAATGAACCGTATACAAGCGGAGATTCGAGTCGCGCGGCGGGTAATTATGAGGAATTCAGCGTTTAGTTGGGAAATGCGAGTAGCTGCTTTTAAGAAATGAGAGGCAGATTCTTAGAGGGATTAAGTAGAGGCTTCTTTAAGTCGATCGAGGGAATCTTTAGGAAGATTTCGTCATTTGCAGAGAGGGAGAGAGATAGAGATAAAGATAGAGAGACTGCTTAGGTATGGACAACACGTGTGCAGTACACGAGTAGTAGCGATCGCCGCCGCGGCAAGCCTGCGCACGTTATAATTGTCGGCCCTGTAAATTGACGTTTGATCGATGAACATACGCGCGCGGCCACCTTTTTTCATTCAATTTAGAACTGGGGGAATTTCAAATAAGGCGAGAGCTGTACGAGAGAGGCAGATCGGCGGCAACTGCTGCGCTCTGGCCTCTAATAGCGCGCAAAAAGTTTTGCGAAGGCTCGCGCGTTTGCTCTCTCTCTCTCTCTCTCTCTCTCGTACTTTTTGTCGAAACGGCATTTTTCTCTCGCTCGGCTATTTGGCGCGCGAGATATAGGCGCACGCGCGTGCGCGAGATCTAATTATCGGGCCGACAAATCGTTAAATTGAAATTTATACGGAATATAAATGGGGCCATAGCCTTTTATCGCGCGAGCTACCGGAGGCTAATGAGTTATTTTTAATTAATGATGGTAAAAAAAGTTTTATTGATTTCGTGGGGGCGGAGAGAATTGTATTGTATTGGTGTCGAATAGTTTATGATATATTTTTGCGGTAACTTGTGACTTGAGAAACTTAATTGCTGTATGGTTAGTTATTCTATAATATTGAATTTTTATAATAAAAGTGCATAATACAGTCCACAGCTCGTTTCGGAGCCGGGCGGGAATGAGGCACTTTCGGCCCGGTGTGTGGAATAGTATATTACGCACCTACGTATACTATTTTTCACCATACCCGGGCCGAAAATACTACATTCGCGATTTTGAGCAGGGAGGGAATGTGGCACTTTCGGCCAGGGTATGGTGAAAAAGGTTTTTGAATGACACAATGATCTAAGAAACGACAAGATCCATTTAAACTACGGGAAAAGTCGTTTCTTATAAAAGACAATATTAATAGAGAATTTTAAATCTCCACTAGAGCTGCACGATATACAGCAAGATTAATCTTGATATTGTATTGGCTTGACTCAATATTCAAGAAAATAATTGATACAATATTTATATACAGTTTTCGATACAATATCAAGATTGTGGTGTCAAGAATGTAAGGAATCTTGATTTGACTTGAAAATAACATTTTCGAATCGTAATAATTTATCGAAATAATCATAATAACGGGGATGCAACCCCCTATTGTTGAAGAAACAGAGAGAAAGAAAAAAATTATCGTGAAAGAAGGGGAGAGATTATTTATTAATTTTAGAATCTCCCCTATATCACCTTGGGCCGGCTTAATTTGATACGTGAGGCTACGGAGAGAGGGTGCGCCATCTAGCGGAAGCGCACGAACTAGACTCTGGTCAGTGGCACATATATGGCGGGAAAAATCAAATTTCAAATATGGCATTTATTTATACTTGTACCAAAATTTTATTATTTTGGTATTAAACCTATTGTATTTGTATATTAAATTAAGTTCAGTTACGTTATTCTTAAAATTCAGAAAATTGTAACTTATCGACTGCGTAACCCCAAAATAATCAAGAATTTCAAGACAAGACAGTAATACTTTTCATATTGACTGAAAAGACCAAGACAAGAGAGAAATTTTGAAAAATTCACAAGAATTCCAGACAATAATTACAGAAATATTGTATTGTCTTACTCTCGTGCTGCCCTAACTTTTAACATAAAAGAAATATTTTTTGATATAAATGTAAATAATTACTTAAAAAAGTAATTTCGCACCACTGTAGTACACACAACCCTCGACCAATGTATCCACCACATAACTCCCTTACCTTACTCCTATCTCGCTGCATATCAAACCCGCAAGACCTGCATAACCCGACATGAATTATCCTCGCTTCGTCTCGCCTTTCATTAATTTTCACCAGTCTTCAACAATGCCTGCCCCCACAACGGATCATCATCATCATCACCCACAGCACAGCAGCTTATGTATATTTACATCAGCAGCTGGCCCCTGGGGCAGCCGCGTCCACGCCACCCACGATAACAGCCGTCGCGAAACGAGAGCCGCTCTGCCAGCGATAAAACGAAGAGGCAGTTCTCCTGCACACGCGCCACGCGTCTAATTCATATTCCTGCACCTGACCGACCTTCGTCTCTCATTTAACACCCCCGCGGGGCGCGACAAAGACACACATACACATGCCTTCACCTGCGGTTCGAAGCGCAGCTTGCCACGTGTACACGTATGTGTATGTACATATATATGCACGCGGGGGCCTTTTACGGAGCTGCGGTGCTAATTTTCAAGGCGAATATTATTAATAGGAGGCGCGTGCGGAGGAAGGATAGTGAGAGAGGAAGAGGATACAAAGGAAGGCGTGATACAGGTGCCCGGAGCGCGCGCGCGTGAGTTTGGAGGTACGAGGAGAAAGGATGCGTGCGCCTGGTGTGTGTGAGAGAGGTATGTTAAGTGGATTCGAGGTGAGGGCTTTCGAGTCTGCGTGAAATAAAGTTGTGCATTGTGATTCGTGAAATTACTTGCAAATTGGTTTTTCAAATGGAATCAGATATTATTTTCAATTTCAACATTTAAGTATGGTCAATTAATTAATATTCACCTTGTAATGCTTTTCGGTAATTTCGAAGATCAAAATGTTTCGGAAACAATTAATCAATATTTGATGAATTAATTAATATTTATCTTTACAGCAACATGAAAACGAAAAAGAATATATGATTTATTCTGTTTATATTATTAGCAATATTACATATATATATCCTTCAACAAAGAAATTAAAGGTGAGCGAGATTTTACTTTCAACACTTTCCAGCCTATTTAAATCAACCCCATTAGACCTTTGCATTTTTCGGAATTGCACAAATCGCATACAACGGAAGCGCAGCCCAAGAACGCCAAAACCTCGCATTACCGAACCACCACTGCACATTGCACACACACACACACACACACTTCGCTCTCCCTCTCGCAACAACACAGCGCGTAAAATCCGCGATCGCAGGCCCATTTTTCATAGGACGCGGCGCGTTTCACGCAACTTTCGAAACACTTGCATACAGCCAAGCGTGCTATCCTGAGAAAGAAGCCCGGCTAATTAATAATCACACGGCGCGAGCGCCTGCTCTGTGTAATCCAACCTCGTTTTCCCTTCCGGCGCGCGCATGCAGAGCCCGCGGAAGAACGGAAACAACGGCAGCAGAGAGAGGCGAAGGCGCGAGCGAGAGAGAAAAAAGCGTCGTCGCGGTAAAAGCCGCTCGGTCATGTCCTGTTCGGGGAGTGTATAACAGTCGTCGAAGACGTCGGTGCGCTTGGTCGGCTGCGAATCAATAATGATTTCCAGATGACCCGGAGCGCACTGGGTTCAAGGACTGCGGCCCCGCAGGCGGTTGTTTCCTTCGATGGTTGTTACTGGTCTGCGCCGTGCTTTTTGCGAGTTGCTGGAGAAGGAGGGGAGGTGTAAACGGTTATGAGGTTCGATTGTGGATTTTGCGCTTGGCTTTTTTCTCGGCTTTTCGATTTACACCGGTGCGGTGTATTATAGTCGATTGTGGCGCGCTGGATTGAAGTTTTTTTTTGTATTATTTTTCATTTATTTAATGGGTTTGTGAGAAATAATCCGGTGAACTAAAAATTAAATTGTAAAGCGCGAGATTGAAATTCAATTCAATGATTTTATATAAGAATGGAATGTCTCGTAAATTAAAATTGGAGTAAGTAAAATAAATGGAATAGTTATTATTCTACTTTGAATATTCAGCTACGACGTTTCTCTATAATTAAAAAGTAGTAATATATAGTGACGTAAAAGCACTCATCACTGCATGTCCCACAAACTCATCCAGCCGCCTTCTAATCAGCCGCTTTCCTTCCTCGAACGACAAAAAACCATAAAGCGTTTCTTCGCTCCTAAATCATTCCTCCGACGCATATATGTATGTATATACGCCACAACCTCTCATCCTCTAAAATAAAAATCCTGTACCTCCTCAAGCGTCTTTGCGCACCTGCGCGCTAAAAACACGTATACACGTGCGCGATTACACAAAGAAACACACGGAGGCGCGGGCATCCGTCGGAAACGCGCGTATTAACCGGGTCAGAGAGACGTTCGCTCGCTCGCACATACACCCCCGGGACACGATTTCTGCATTACGTCGACAAGTGCTTCTTCATTAGCACGCGCGAATAGTAAGACGTCGGTATGAGCTTCCTTTTTGCCAAGCTGGGTAAATGTTTCTATTTAGAATTATTCAAGGAGCTATATTTGTGTGCACCTGACGCCGTGGCTTTATCTCGGTAAGGTGGATGACCGGTAGGAGTTGGGAACTGTGACGTGGAATATCATTGAACTTTGAGCAGAGTGTTTTTTTAGATGCCGGAGTTTTTTCGAAGTATAGTCTGTGGTCAAGTCGATATATAGATGCTTTTTATACCCGATGATGAAATAATAATTCGTTCGTAGCTGAGGTACGTTTTTTTTTCTTTCCTTGTATACCGATGGCGGTTTTTGTACGTTGATTTTATAACATTAATCTTATAATTGTGAAGTGACTCAGACATTTTCTTGCCGAAACTTCTTGTATAATATAATAAATTTTGGAATTATACGTAAAGTTATATCGCTTCTCACGCGTATAAAAACAATATTCACTTTTTGCCACTATTATAACAAAGAGTTTATTACAACTACTTTTATCATAAAACTCCATCATAACACAGTACACTCTAATTTCCCAACTCCACGCACAAATCAAAACTCCCACCGGTCGCGCGTCTCTCTCCCTTATTAAAAGTATATTCCCGTGTACTACTCGGCAGCGTCATAACTATAACAAGCGACGACACCACCGCGGGGTCAGCAGAGTCACCCTCACGCCGTCAGCAATCTTGATATAAGTAATGCATTTCTTTTATACGCCCGGGCGCGAGATAAAGAATAATGGACTCACGGGGCCGGCGCGCTGGCCAGCTCGCCCGGAAGATATGACGCTTTCCACTTTGCCGGACGCGCCCGGGGAAAAGAGGAGCAGCCGCGTTCCCTCTGACCATATGATATATTTATTTACGGCGGAGGGAGAAGAAGGTGGGCTTATAGTTGGAAAGATGATGGGCTTGGGCGAGTTGATAAGGGAGAGGTTTAGGGAAAGTATTATGGGTCTGAACGGATGAGGTTTAAGAAGTTGTTGTAAAAATGAAATTTCGAGTAGAAAATGACGTGTAATGTTAAGGATGCTAATTCTAAAGATTTGAAAAGAATCACATTTGTTCAAGTATTCGAATTGACATGCCAATGATAAAACTCTTCAAGTGTCCTCTCTTATACAATTTTCAACTTATTTATCATTTACTAAACAGTTATATCGACTTGACTATAGTTTTTTCTATACATAACAAATAAAGAATTCAAAATAAAAATAAAAATTCTATTATTCAGAGAATATACCTCAACAGCCGTCTTAATGAAAGTGTAACTCGGAAGAAAGTAATTACATCTTTTGAAAACTTTCACAAAACATTTATAGAAAGCCGCAGCCTCGCGCTCCATATACAAATACTCTCCTCCTTGCCCCCTTCCTATAAAAGCCGATACGCGACAAAAAGGTGATTTTCTTTCATAACCCGCGCCGGGCGACAACCGAGCTAGCCAATACTCTTAATGGATTGATTTACGCAACGAGTTATCATAATTTCCATTAATTCGCACCAAACTCAGCTGCCACTAACGAGCTGCCTCTCCTTTTTCCCATAAGCTTTCCCCCCGAGTCACACACAGCTCGCGCCTCACCTCGCTCTTACCATGCACTTATAGCAATGCCGGAAGACAATACACGCGAATGTTATGTGGCATGACTTCTGTCCGCCCTCCCACTCTTTCACGTTCATACACACACACACACACACACATGTGTTAATCGAATTATACCCGTGAAAATGCTCGCTTTCTCTCAGCCGCGTTGCTCGTTATTCAAAATTTTATGCACACACATATCTCGGTATATCGCGGTGTATTTATATATACGCTACGTATACCGTCGGCTCGTGAGAATCGAAAGTCACGGCGCGGGCGCACGACACACGAATATCGAGTGGCCTAGAAAGAGAGCGCGTTTTTCTTTTTCGGGGGGGTTTTTGTCGCCCGCGCGAGAGAGCCAGCCGCGCGCGCGCGTTCATGACCGAGGAGGACACGATTCGATTACGGCGGAAAGAGAGGGAGAGAGAGAGAGAAGTGTCGCGCGCACGTGTGCTCTCCTTTGTTCTTGAAATTTTTATCGGTTTTGTAGATTGCCGATAATTTTCGTATAGCAGCTGAATATTAACTCGGTGTAGCGAGGTTCACATGAATATCTATGAAAATAAATGTTGTAGTCCAAGTAGATGTAATTTTTCAATAACGTGCGATAGTATAGAAAGATATGAAATTGTTTTAACGTAAATTTTTATAAAAGAAATTTTTGATAATAAATACCAATTTTAAAATACGATCCAACAATTAAACACAAAAATAAATAAAAACGTATTGTCTACAAAACAATCACATCTATTAATTGTCTCTAATAACCTCCCCCTCAACTTCTCGCCATATCAAGTACAGCATACAGTTCAAATTTCACTCGACATCAATCGTCTAATAACCAAAAATCACGCCCCGACACTCGTTTCCTCGTCGTCGTCATCGCACCCTCAAGCAACAATCGACACTCGACACCGCCGGGGCCACTCGATATTTGCCCCGTGTCAATATTTGCCAGCGATGATAAAAGCATCTCTCGAAAGACGCCTTCTTCGGTCTCGAGAAAAAAAAGAGAAAGATACGTAAAGGAGAACAAAATCTCCGCGCGTGACATACGGAGGGTAGAGACGCGCGAGTGATGGAGTGCTGGACCCCATATACGCACTCGCGGCTCTCTCCCTTATCGCCGAAATATCATTTTATTTCATTTATGGCCATATCGCGAGGATTTCGCCTTGAGGGGAGGATTTGGCCGGAGTTATTGATATACTGGCACGGAAAAGAAGGTTATAGGACTTCCTCTTTAAGGGCTTTCGCGACGACTTTCTTGCCGTCGGCTGCGCGCGTGTATATGATAGTTTGTAGGTGCGGTGAGAGAGAGTGGATGTATGTATGGCGGCTGGTCAGATAAATATTTATCGAGCGAGAGGTGAAGTGTGCTGCCGGAAAGTTTATTGCCCCGAGTTCTTATAGAGATATTTATGAATGTGCTAGCTTGTGATGGGGGATTTGGTGATGTTCGCGTTCTGGATATCGAAATTGAAATATTGCCGGTGGAAAAATTGTGATGTTTTTTTTTTAAATATACAGTATAATTATGATTTTTAATGACTTTATTTTTGAAAGATGTTTACAATAGAATCCTGTAACTGTCACTTTGAGAGACTATGCATCATATCCAAGACTTGACCTATACTACACAAATAATTGAATCAATGATATTTTTATCGTAGAAACTACACTCTTTCCTTTAGACATGACATAAAAATAACATTTTTACAATAAATCGCGACCGGTACATTATCATAAACGCCATAACTCTTCTCAACCCTACATATAACGCAACGATCGAGGCCCCATACAAGTCAGCACACAGCCATCATAAATGCGCGGTTGCACAATCGCACGCGAGCCTTGCCGCATTTAGAAACTTCAAGAATCCAAATCGGAACAAAGTACACGACCAGATACACACACACAGTGAGCGACGACGAATCGAGTCCACGGAACACCGCATCGATCGACCGGTGCGTAATTTATCTTCGACGCACGCGCCGCGCGCTCGCGCGAAAATCGTCGCTTATTTGTATGACTCCTTGTAGAAACAAACGCGCGCGCCCTGCCGCGCGAACAAAGTACAGCGGCACGCGGACATAGAGAGACAGAGACAGTAACACACACACGCGCGCGAGAACGTTACAGATAAGATCGCCGTCGCCTTGCATCTCGCCGCGCAAGCGCAATTATACACACGCGGTGTGTCGCAATCTCTCGCGGACACACAATAATGTATCGCAATAATAATAATTGATCCCAGCGCGACTTGCTGCACATATCGTGGACGTATATATATACTAGCAGCGTCGGTTAGAAGTAAATCGATATATATATATATATACGCGAGAGAGCGAACAACGTTGGATAAAAAAAACCGTTGCTCACCGCTCGCGAGATATCGATCGGTATTCCATAGATTTCACCGGATCCAACCTCGTTTTGACTAAATAGGAGGCTATATCGCGCGCGCGCGAGAGGGGAAAAAAGCGAGTCAGACTGCGAAAGCGAGCGATGGGGAAACGTCAAAATTGATATTCCAAGCGCTCGCCTCCCGTATAAATCCGCAATCCGATATTTCGAGCGAACGAGCGCGCGAGCGAATATTTCAGCGGCGTATATACATATGCGTGTATTTGTGTATGTGCGGGGGGGGGGGCGAGGGCCGCCGCCGCGCACTTTCTTCTCGTTTTGTATTCGCAAGCGCGCTTATAAGCGATTGTCGTTGTTAATTTTCTGACGGTCTGCGACGGATTATACTTGCGCTTTCTAGTTTCTAGAAAATCGTTTCTTTGATTTAGCTGCTTGTGTTTCTGTGGACTTTCTTATGGAGGCAGTTGGGGGCTGCCTAAACTAATGTAGTCTGAAGAACTTTGGTCGAGTATGTAAAATATTTTGTTTTAGTGTTATCGATACGTTGGTTCATTTGAATACAATACGTCCAACAAATAGATTATTTATATATTGATACTGAGATGTTTACGTATGGAATGATAATAACTTGTTTGTTTCTTTATAAAACTAGAGAAATTCGTATCGTACCTCGTACAGAATAAAACTCAAATAAAAGCATCTAATACGTCGAAGTTCAATTTAACCAACAGTACACAGTAACAAAACGTCCTCAACATTTTTAAACATGCCTGTTACAGTTCACTTGATACACGAATTTCACATTATCGACGTCCCGTGACAGACAGCAAGCGGGCAACAAAAGAAACGAATGAAAAAAAAAAATAATAATATACTGCGTGCATTCGGCCATATTCCCACTGCTCCCGCTTTCTCTCTCGCTCATGCTCATCGTGCCCCCAGGCGCACCCGCTGCTGTGCACACAATATCATCATATATACGCGCGCAGCTCACGTGTAGGTACATCAGCTGCCTCTCACACATATACCACCCACACACATATCGTATAGCACAAAAATACACGCGCGAGTTCGCGAAAAGCGCGTAAATTCGACGGCGGTTTGTCAACATCTCGACGCGAGGTGACGCTGCAGGCCAATCGTTTTTGTCAAGCCTTCAACGCTAACGCGCGAGCGCGAGTTTAAATTTTGCCCGGCCGCTATGGCCGCCGCGTAAAAACCGGCTTAATTAAAAGGGCGAGGCCGTTTATTGACTTTTACTTCAAAGCTTACGAGAGCGAGAGAGCGCGACCGCGCCGCTGCAGCGAGCTGTGATTTCAAAAAAAAATTCGTCATCTCGATACAGGTGTAGGGATATAAAGTTAGCAGATGTATTTTTGCGCGTGCAATGGCCGTTGCTATTGGTATTGGATTCGGAGGGTTTGGAGTTCGAAGGCGAAGAAGGCCATCGATTTTCTGAAAATTAAGTTTACGAGGGTTCGATATTTTTTAAATTATTTTTTATAGCTTTCTACTGCGAAATGAAATTTTTTATGAATATGAGTGCATAGAGGTTTGAAGACTAATAATTTCTTTATCAGAAACCGATATTTTATTTTGAGCGCACAATCGTTCAATAATACTTTAGTTTTGTTAACTCCGTGTTCCGAGTTAGTAACACGTAACACACCGTAGGTTGCAGGCTATATTTGATAAAACATTTTTCTTATGTATTTATAACATCATGAAGATTTATAATTATTTATATTTTATAACTTTCAAATCGTTAATTTTCAATTGTCAGACGAAGAAAATTGACAAAGTAATTGAATTTGATATGAAAAGTGAATTTCTTAAAATTACGGTGAGGCCATAATGATTAATATAATAAATGATAAAGTTAAAAATAAGAATAATTTCACATAATTATGAATTTCCAGGTAGATATTTTTAATTATTGTTTAAATTCTAAAAACGCTATATTCGTTAGCAATGACAGTTCAAGTGATATGACGTTTCTGGAGACAGCCTTTTATTTTTTGACACCCTTATACATATTTGGTGTAAATGAAAACAGTATTTTCAACAAAAATAAGCTTCCTCTAAAAGTATTTAATGAAAGTTACGTTCGCAAAATAGTGTATCCTGCCACGAGCTTCATTCTTTTTGTCACATCTGATTCAAATCTTTCTTTGATAATGGAGGATATTAGAAATTCGATTTGGTGGAACCACAAAGCATTGTTTTTAATAATTAACAATAAGTTGGAAAACTCCTGCCAAATGGCAAACACATTTTTAAAAATAGTTTGGAATTTTAATATTTTATCGGCAATATATTTATGTCAAAGCATGCACGATGAACTATTTATATATACCTTTAATCCTTTCGAAAAATATGATTCAAACTTTTGGCTTGCTGTGGACTCTAGAAAGTACTGGACATTATTGAAGTACCCGATTCAAGAACGGTTTAATATGTCAAACCATCGTAAGTCTATAATGATGATTCTTATTTCTTATTATTAATAAAAAAGAGATGAAAAATTAACCTTAATTTTTTTTTATTGTTATCATTTTAATTTGTTATGTATGTCTACAGTTTGCAGTGCATTGTATTACGATAAAACTACAGATCTAAATGGTTATAATATAAGAGCTACCGTATGTACAGAAACAAACTTAGCACCCTTACATACAGTACGGATTCACAATCTAGCCTTCCAGAGCAGAGAAACGGTAGCAGCTTCTCAAATATTCGATTACATGAACGCTACTGTAACTATGAAACGATTTAATGTTTATGGTAGAGTCGATCAAGAAAGCCGACCACAAGGACCACTCAAAGACGTTCTCATACCTCACGCAGCAGACATTACATTAAACTGTTTCTTTTTATATTACTTTTGGGATCTCCAAACTTATCCTGTTGAGAGTTCGCAAATAAAAATTATATCTGGCAAGAAGTGGTTGAAAAATGATATCAGATTTTTGTCTGTATTCAATCTAGACACGTGGGCGTTCTTAATTATCTGTTATTTGGCATCTGTAATTGCTTTGAAATTCATTTTAAAGTTGTCCCTATGGTCTTCTAGTTTGGAGTTCTTACGAATATTCGTAGGGGCACAAACTTTGAAGGTACCGTCAAGATCGTCTATGAGAATATTTCTCATCACATATATTATCGCTATATATGGTTTTAGTACTTACACAAACAGTCTTTTGAGTTCGATTAAAACAGCACCTAGTCGTTTGCCAATTATTGATTCAGGAGCTGACTTGATAAAGTCAAAATTCCTAGTTTATGGATACGGTGTATTAAAGTTTTTAATAGATAACGAAGAAATTTCTAGACATTATCGCGTAATTCGCAGTTACGAGGAATGCAGCGAACGCTTATTGGCAGGTGACAATGCCTGTGTAACTATAACTACAATACTGAGATATGCGTTTTCCGAGAGCCCAACTGTCCACATATCAAAAGGAAATTTAAGAAATGAATATATTTCATACGTAACCACGGAAGACTGGCCTCTCTACAGCAAATTCAGCAAACTTTTGAAGAGGCTAAACGAAGGAGGATGTATTGAATATTACGAAAGGCAAAATAGGATTTATTTCAAGAAAAATGATTATGAAAGTGATAACTCAAGTATCCTTGTCATAGATGACCTCAACGCTGGTCTTTATGTATTAATCGTAGGCTACATGCTAGCTACTATTTCACTTTTTACCGAAATGATTGTTTCTAAAGCAAATTCTTATGCAATTGCAAGAGTAAACATAGTCTCTAATAGGACGCTTTGTATACCAGTTATTAAAACACTCGCTGACCCTTAATCCATTTTACCAAGCTACACATCAAGTTACTAACGCAACCAGAGACCGATCACTTTTTAACCGATTGCAAACTATCGTCTATACGAAGGTTTTTTTCCCTCTCACTTTACACCTTGAAGTGTCGCAAACTCACGTTTTCCGCTGAAATTTGAATGAAATGCATCATTCAACATCATCGGAGTCATAAATTTCCCCTCCACAATAAAACACACACACACACATACGTATACGATCGACTGCGGCGTCGGAGGACCGCCCCGCGTTGCCCCGATCCATCAGCGCGGCGCAGCCGGTATGAAACGAGTAATACATCTCCATATACGTGCTGCAGGGCCGCGGCTGCTCGCGGCTTCCATATATTCGCATACATACTTACTCTCTCGCTCGCTCGCGCGGAGAGCTCGCAACACGTTCGGCCGCCGCATGACAGGAGAAAAATATGGAGCGAACGGAATTCCAGCGGCGCGTTCCACTTGGCTCGATTAGGCGTGTGCGAGTATATATCCTATACCGTCGCTGGAGCGAAAGAGAGCCCGTTTATAATGCGAACGGCCGCATTGGTCGCGGCCACTCATTCCATATTCCAGGAAGCTCGTTCTCTCGATATTTCTCCAAAGTATGAGATGCGTATGTGTGTGTGCGCACGTATGGGAGATAGTCGTATATAGACTCGTGCCCGCCTCTCACTCTCTCTCTCCCTCGCACGGTATATCCTTTGACGAAACTGACACCCCGATGATCGTGTTACGCGAAGGGAGATGTTATTACAGGCAAGTAAGAGTTTATGTACTCGCGGAGGGCTGACTATGACTCTCTATGGCTGGGTGGATGGCTGGCTATGTACACGCGCCCGGCGGAGAGAAATTGAAAATTTATATCATTTTCCTTTGGGCCGAGCGACTCTGCTCTTGTGTCCCTCTCTCGACGCTCAGTGGGGAATTTCAGTTTTCGCGTTGACAAAGAGGATGATGTTCGAGGGGGAGATGGTTCTTATAATGTATCTGTTTACTTTGCAATTGGAGCGGGCGCTTTTAAACGATTGATAATTGCCCATGTTCTGAGGCTTTGATATCCTGTAAATAAAAGATTTTTGTTACGTCTTTTGTTCTGTTATTAAAATTCACTCTATTTGTATTTTGTTAATTTTGAAACTTTGTTAAATTTTTGTCGTAAAGTAGTTTGTATTCTAGTATTGAGTTTAGTTTTAGTTAAACCAGGCTTAAAGCACAGGTGATTATCGTTTTTAGGATGTAAGGTTGATCAGCTGTACAATGTATATCTCGATGTAATCTTCATGTAATTGTACTTTAAGGAATAAATAAATAAATTTGCAACATAGGGGAATCGTGAATTACTAATCAGAGGATCTCTCGCAAGCATAAATAACCTAATAAAATAATAATTAAAAATAAATCAAATAACCAAATGAATAATTCAATACAAACGCAATATAACTTAATACTTCTAAAAAGCAATTTAAAATTACACCGTATTACCTACCTCGCTCGCTCGCGATAATCATCTTGCACCCCTATACATACCCCAACCCTCGAGCCAATCAATCGGCCCACCTCATTAGCATTCGAAAAGCAAAAGGCTCTCTCCGACTGCTACCTCACACCTGCCTGCTGCGAACCTCGAGATAAATTAGACAGCGCGTTCTCTCGCGCGCGCAAGGCGCCAATGATCTCGCGCATAAATCCAGCCGAGTCCGTCGTGCATCAGTCGTCGCGACGACGACGACGACGATCGAGTGGGTGTTAGCCCTAGCGCGGCCCGAACTATATCAATCGTACGTGATATCTTTCGGCATGCGACTCGCGCGGAGGTGTGTATATATTGTACACGGTGCGAATCGAGGGGCGCCGGGGACCGCACGCGCGGCGACCGATTCTTGTCCTGCGTGCAGTTGTGGTAAGGAAATTTGTTTTGGCTTACTTTTTTCGAGGGTGAGAAGGTGTGAAGACGTCGTGTGAGTTTTAATTCTCGGTGCGTAGCGGGTGGGAAGAGTGATGTCGCTGACTGTGACTGAGCGTACGTTAATGTTTACTAATGGTAGGATTTAAGAAAATTTAGTTTGCGCTGTGAAATTGTACGTTAGTTATTATAAAACTATTAGGAAAAATGTAAATTTTTCATAAAAAGTAAAAATGGCTTAAAACTGTGAATAAAACTACTCATCAGTACATTTCTTGGTCAATTACCATCATCCAGCTCATCCTTACCAACGATTACTATAGCCATCAACCGATCCGCACGCACTACAGCACCCATACACACAGGCCGTGTCCTCTTCGGCGTGTAAGTGCATCTGCTACACCGCAGTAAGAATACGAGACGACGGCGGCGGCGGCGGCGACGAGTAAGAAAATGAACCGCTTCTTGACTCTCCCCGTGCGGCTTAAGCGATCACTTAGAGCGCGTGTGCGCGCGGCGACTGCGAATAAAAGTGGAAACACGACTCGCGTGCGCGCGCGAGACGACGACGAGGACGCATCGACGTGTATACGCCCGACAACGAGTCTTACATGGACTACACGCGAAGACGAGCCGCCGTGGGCGTGAAGTTTACAGAGGGAAAAAAGTGGCTATGGGTTGCGAAGCTTAAGCGTAGGGTGTATAAGGGACGCGTAATTGACGTATTAAGGCTTTTGGGGGGTCGGGTATTTTGTGCCGACAGTGTAATATCGGGTTAATTTGGGGAAATTGGATGATATGAGGGGTAATGGTCGTTGGAGTGAGTGTATTTGAATAAAATGTTGTAATGTACGTTTAAGATGTTAATAATAGATATATCGAAAGATTGTTGGACTGTAAAACACGATAAACATGGAATTTCAAAGGATATTGATATTCAAAAGTATTTTTGAAGTAACGCGAATTTTACTTTATTTTATTTTTCCTAGTAAACGTATATAATAATAGATAAAACATTCTTTCATTCGTTTTCGACAAACCGATGAAATCGATTTCTCATTCCCACCGTCACGAAAGCCAATACCCAAAAAAGTCCCGAAAACTTGGCGAAACCTCACCTCGCTTCTCTCACCCCCCAATCATCAGGCTCGAGAACGAACGAGTGCACGCGGGCGACACTTGTTAGTACGCGTGTCCCGTCGGCACTCTTCCACTTTTGCAGGCGAAACGAGACGGAGAACCGTATACGTATAGACATCACACGCGGACTAACCGCGCGCGCCGGCCTCTCTTTTATACACACCATCACAGCTCGGACTCTGCAGTGCGACGTATCGCCCCGTGGCCGCGGCTCGTAAACATCGCCGCGCGCGACTTGTAAATCCTCCACCCCTGGCATTTTAATGGCGGCCACGCGCGCGTGTATTAGTTTCACGGAACATTAATAACTCGCCGCGAGAGAGAGGAGAAAGAGGGAAAGGGTAGAGTGTACGTGTGTAGGTAAGACTATCGCCGATTAATTAGCTCTCCGCCGAGAGTTTGAGCTGGAGAGTGACTTTTGGGTGTGGCGCGCGCGCGCGTTATAGTCAGAGAGGAGAGTATAGCGAATGCGCGCAGAGTTTGGACGACAGAGTGATGGATTTTCGAGTGGTCGGAAATTTAGGGCATAGCGGCGAGTATGTGGAGCGCGTGAAACATCGACTGGTTTTACACGTCGGAATCGATAAGATAAGCTTTGCACGTGAAAATGTTTGACGAAAAAGAGCTGTATTTTAGAAAGTATAAATGATAAAAAATTTAATTTTTCAAATCTAATTATTTCTAATCGCATTTCAAACTGTCTTTTTACTTGTAAGATTTCTCTTATGTAAGAATAAAATGATTAATCGATAATCATTACAACATCTTACAAGCCCCATCACGCCGTTACCTCGCCTCTCCCAATCACCTAAACATCCTCAACAACCTAGCGAAAACAAGCTCTCTTTTTTCCATCTATAGGTGTATATACAACCCACGACACGATCGAGCTCTACTCGTTCGGCCCGATAGAGCCGCTCTCTCGTGAAAAGCTCGCTCTCGAGCTGTCTTCCACGATACCACTCTCTCTCTCTCTCTCTCTCTCTCTCTCTCTCTCTCTCCGAACATCCGAACCACACACGTAGTCGTCACCCGCGCGCCGATAGTATATACACCCAACACACAACAGCGTGAGACACCGCAGCCCCGCATCCATCACACATATACACACAGAAAATCGTTATACCTATGCGGCCAGACTACGCGCGCGCTCAAAGTTATTTCTCGCTCTTATTCGGCGCGTGCGCGTGAGCCTAATTCGCGTCTTCCTTCGGCGCAACTTATAATTCAAGCTCGCAGACTGGAACCGAATAGGTGCTGCTGCTAGCACAACGATAATTATACGCTCCCCGCGTCTCTCGCGAAGGGCCCTTAAATTTGCCCTTATTTATATGCCACTGCCGCGTTCGGCTGGGTTCCGGATAGGTGTGTGTGTATAGGTGTGGGGATAGTTATGTGCGCGAGTTGGAGGATATGTCCGACAGTTCGGAGGATATCTATCGTGCGAGTTTGGTCGTTGCAGGCGAGTCTAAGGGCTAATGGGCGCCTTCGGCGAATGAAATTGCGCCCGCTGGTGGGATTATGTTGTCACAGTTTTTGAGGAGAGTGTATAAATATACGATAATTGTTTTGCCGTTGATGTGGAGTCGAAAGGCGTTTCTAACGAAGTAATGGTCGTTTGATTGTCATGGTAGAGAAATACACTGACCACTTTAACAAAATACGTCGTTCTATTCGTCGAAAGATGGTTGCTCTACTATTTGTTAGGTAGAGTAATATTAGTTGGCGATGCGATAAAAAGAATTTAGTACACTTGTTTCCTTACAATCTAAGTGGAGACATTTATCAATTATATAAATTGAAATTAGAACAGCTAAAAGTGTACCACAACCATAATACCAATATGCTTAGATCTCGCTGTAACGCTTAATTGTCAACCTCTAACTGAGCTATACCGACACCTCGTAACAGTATCAATAACTAAGCGAACATCGTGAGAAAAGCCAGCTAGATCGCCGAAGGCTCCGAAAAAAAGAGCTGCGGATAAAACTGGACGACCGACGGCGGCGACGCGCAGAAATCTGAAAACCGATGGGCGCACGGCCGTCGTTAAGTCGTGGGCGGAAAAACGCTTTTAATCCTCGAGCCGCCGCTCGCCAGCCCTTAATTCGAATTTAGAGGAAGTTTACGTAGCGCCCAAGTTACCGCTTAATATATACCGTCTCTCTCTTTCTCCCACACAGCAGAGGGTGGTGGCGGTATAATATAAATAAAGCCCGGCGAGAAAGAGAGCGAGAGACAAAGGAGAGAGGACCGAGGAATGAAATGAAATCTACAGTGCGGTAAATTAAAGTGCCCTGTTTTAATGCTGTTATAAGAATTACTGCAACTCTCTTTCCCGCGCGCTGCACACCGATCCTTGCTTTTCGCGCGCGCGAGCGAAGAGAAGGAGGAGGAGGGCCTCTCTTTATTCCACGCTCCTCCTAGCCAACTAATTTCCCTCCGCGTTATCCGCATCGCCTTCGTCCTCTCCCCCTCCTTCGTACTCCTTCTCCTCCTTCTTCTCGAGAGATTGCCGTCTCTCGCGCCGCACGCGGATATACGTGTATGTGTGTGGGAGAGAATCGCGAGCTGGGCTCTGGGAATATATACGCTGCGCGCTTTCGTTTCTCTCTTCGTTTTTTGTTCTTCGCTGCTGCTGCTGCTGCTGCTGCTGCTGTTTCTTCCGCGAGCGCTCGCCGGCGAATAATTTATACTTTCGAGATGAGAATGGCTCGGAAAAGTAAAGCAAGGGCGGTGGAAGGGGGTAGTTGGTTTATGTAAGAGAAAGGGGGAGGAAGGGTGGGAGGAAGTTCGTAGATGGAGATTATTTCGGATGGGATGAGTTTATAATTATAATTAGAAAGGAAAAAAGGATTTGGATTGTTCTGAGTTGGTTCTGAATTCAGAAGCATCCGACACATTCATTCTACCATCAAGATATAAAGAGCTTTTGGTTTAATTTTTTTCTCATTTTATTTATTACAGAAAATCTATTTCTAATGATGCAATCACGCCAAATAATTTACCCAGTATTTCGAGTTTGAAAGTTTCTTTACATTTTTTTTCATAACAGATTAGTTAATTTTAGATTACAAAAGTAATTTGTTCCAATTAGTTCTTTTGTTAGCATTATATGTTCTTATAATCATACGCAAAAAATGTAACTTGGTGAGGCTTTATCACTTGCTTTATCTGCTAACTAACATGATTCAGACATTCATCAATTTTAATTATCATGGAATTTGCACTTAAAAATATTAAACTTATAAATCACCATATCGATGGTCGTCATATTTAAATTTCAATTTATCGAAACAAACTGTAAAAAAGAAAGATTAATTCCGTACACAGTATAAAAGAACATAATCCTACTATGCACTGCAATGACAATGATTTATCATATCTTCATGTATATTACTAAAAAAATTATGTGCAAGATATGTAATCAATAGAGAGAATTTAAATTTTCAAAGCAGCCTAAGTATATCATTATTCGATTTTTTAAGTATATATATATATATATATATTACATCCTCAAAATATCGATAAAATTTAATATTACAACGCGTCACATAGAAACATCGAACAGACCCATGATACTTCAATATAAATACGTGGCAAATAGTTTCTTTTAAAAAAGTTAAAGAAAAATCATTCAACTACATTAAATCATGTTTCTGCTTCTTCTCCGTACCCCGATAAACTGCATACCCTTTTCGTAAAAGTACAGTGAAAATCACAATTCCACGCTGAAACCTGAATGCCATTTACAGGAGTGAATTGCATGGCAAAAAAAGGCCATATATTCAGGCACATCGACAGGCATCGATTTTCACCTAGCCAAGGCCCCGACTCTCTCGCTCTCCTCACCTGCCGCGCAGAAGTCAGGACAGCGCGCCTCCTAAGCAGAGAGACACGCGGACGCGACTGCCTTCACCGGGCCAAAAAAGCGCGCTACCGTATTGGAATGTCAACCTCGACGAAAAGAGAGAGAGAGAGAGAGAGAGAGAGAGAGAGAGAAGAGTCTCTCTTGCTCTGTCGTTAACGGACAAGCATCTTTCTCTCCTAAACGGCCCCAGCTACCGTGCGAAGCATTGACATGCGGATCGCGAGCGTGCGTAACGGTTAGGACCGCGCGTGTGCACGCACACGCGTGTGTTTATGTGTGAGAGAGAGAGGGAGGGATGCGCAAGGTTGTTCATCTGCGATTCGGACGGTGACGCGACCGGGACAGGAATGTCGCTTTTGGTCTGAGATACCGCAGAAATTTCGATACACGGTGAATGATTGAGAAGTCGATGTTCGTGATAAAAAGAAAAAGAAATGTTTTTGGATATATGGCTAATTTTCAATTTTTACACAAAAATTTACTTGCAATAGTGAAGTATTGTCTTTCCGGAATGCCTATTCCACTGATTAGAGAGACAACATTTTTTCAATGATATAAGTATTCAAGTTAAAATGAGTTTTTGTATCGGCATCGACTAATATTATACTGTCATAAAAGCTTGTATATTGTCCAACAATCTATCAGAGCCATACCCATTTCTCCATAAACGTTCACATCCTATTCTTATAAATTAAACATTTTTACTACCCCTTCTCCTGAATTTTGCAGCAAAACCACCCCCAAAACAATTACGAGCCTGAAAACAATTAACGAAGCTTCCATGCGCGAATTAATTAGTAACAATCACAGAGCACTACACATAGCCCATAAAAATGAATATACCATGACACCCTTAGCCTCATAAATTCCAAACCTCCCAACACGCTGGCATATATACGCACAGGAGGGTAATAAGCAAGCCATTTTTCCTTAGACAATTAAGAGATTGGCGAGTAATTTACGGAAGCCGCGTGTTGTAGGTGCTGCGCGCGCGCGCGAGACAGAGAAGGGGAGAAAAAGAGCCGACGGTCAGGGTGGAGTATATATACACTTCGCGCAAAATTGTACGGAGAGAGGCCAAGGATCTCTAATATACCCCAGCTCATAATCATTAATCACCCGCGGAAGAGAGCTAGCGTATATACGTGTATGTATACGGACTGCGGGGAGAAGAGCCATTGTTTCTGCGACTGGACTGCATTTTTCAAAAGACGTGCGCGCTTGCACGCATATAGACATGCCTGACTCTCTTTTTTCCGGACGGGTTCCTAACGAGGAGGGATATTTGTAGTGCGAGTTTTTAGGACGGTTCTATTACGTGTTGAGTATTTTATTTTTTCACTCGAGAGGGTAATGATAATGATGACCGATAGATATTATTAAACGTGCCATAAATACATACTTTTTAACAGTATACTGTAAAAAAGTGTTAACATATTCGTAAAATAAACATTAGAAAAAAAGATTGAAATCATTTTCCCTATTCGAAGTAATTCTATAATTGTGTTCATAAGTGTAATATAGATTTTTCAATAAATCAATTATTTTACTTTTAATGGTGTGCTTACGGGTCGCTTCATTGGGAGAATTGGTCACATTAATAACGATTGTTTACAATCTTTTGTTCACGTGATATAATGTATATTTTTCAACTTAAATTTTTTCAACGAAATTTCAACATTGGAAAAGTAGACATCGCCAATGAAAAAAAAATTCCACAAAGATTACAAATCATTTTTATTTTTGATCCAATTTAAGCATCTTTTTCGACAAAAATCTCCAATAAATATATAATTTGATTGCCACCGAACTAAGCTCCAACCCGGATCGATCCACCTAGCACGAATAAACAACCGCCATAACCAAGAACGCGAATAGCTTCCACATATCGCTCTGCGCACACGAGTTTACCAAGCAGCGACAGGGCAGCCCTAACACTACACCTCGGCAAGTGCGCTACACAGACTCTCTCTCACTCTTGCTACACTACACGTCGCTCGCGCGCGGCCAGCTGACCGGTCATTAATAAACCGAAGCCATTACCCCAACCTCGAGCGGGGGGTGAGTATGTATGTGTGTGAGAGCGAGCGAGCGTACGTACTTTCGGCCGCCGCGTGCAACGACGCCGGATATCTAAAACCACGCTGCCGCCGCTGCCCGGCATCCTCGAGAGTTTCCCTCTACACCCAAACACACACGCACACTGCCACCCCTTTCTTTCGGCCACCCCTTCTTGCCCCATTCATCCTACACAGCGACGCGCGTGCGCGGTCATAGCGTGTGTATGTCATTTATAAATGTCCCCGTGAAATGACCCGTTCGTCCATCTCATCCCTTAAGCATGGCCATTAAAGTCAACTGCTGCCGCCGCCGCCGCCGCCGCTTCGCTGTATGTATACACATATACCTGTGTGAGCCGCGAGCGGCGTATAAACTGTTATATGGCCGCTGTTCCGGCCTGACTTCGCCCAGTCGAGGTCCAGGCAACGCGCGCGCGCGGAAGAGGAGGACACTTAGTTAATGAATTCCCCGGCGCTCGCGGAATTAGCTGCTGCTGCTGCTGCTGCTGCTGCTGCTGGACGAGCCGCGACGTGACGGCTTGCTCTACGGCCTGGAGCGAACAGTGTGTGTGTGTGTGTTGCAGGGGATGGGAGGCGCGACATCGCGCGAGCGTAATCGTCGAGATGTAGCGCGTACGCGCGATCAACGCTGGCACAGCCCAGGTGATTTGTAAGTGTTGGCTGGTGAGGGGTATGGGAAGGTGTCTTGCGTGAACGGTGCACAGAAAAAATGTATGCTCGGGTGGTAGAGTTATATGCGGGGGATTTATTTAGAAGTTGGAAGTCGGTTTGATTTATTATGTGTGATTGAAGGTTAGCAAAAACATGAATTTCTACGTGGTAGATGGCTGTTTTAAAAATTCTTATATACGTTTAATTTAGGTCCTACAGAAAGTAATCGTACAAGTACAACCTACATTGATACTCATTTTATAAAACTGAAACTTTTTACAAATTTCCATTGATTTCAAGTTTTAAACTTTTGTTTCATACGATTTTTGAAGTATATTTTAAAATTGTTCTCCCTGTAAATTAATATGAATGATGAAAAATGGAGATAAAACAAATTTTATGTCGACTTTATCTTCAACCAGGACCATTTTTGAGATTTTTAATGTCATATTATATTTTCAGAAAATTTCATTGTCCACTTTACTGCACGCTACAATATATCATTGTATTCAAACGATTGAAAAATTCAGACATTCTATAATCTCTTAAATTTAAAAAGGATGGAACAAACATAATAATTATTAAATAATTTAATACTTCCACTAAAACGATTCATCGCAAACATTTAATGGTTACACTTTTCAAATCAACCATTCGGAAACCCCTCATACGCGTATACACTGGCGCAGCGCATTCCAGGAACGGCGGTGCAGCGAGAATTCTGTTTCGATTCGCGCGACGAGATAACGTGACTGACGCGCGCATACAACGTACATGTCTGTGTCTGCGTATATATATAGGTATACATCCACACAGGGAGTAAAGAATGCGAGCTTTGCCGAAATCAAATTCTGACGATGAAAAGACCTGCGCTCCCCATCTGTCCCGGCATTATTACGAGTTTGACATAGCCTTGTAACGTAATTGCGCGCGCTCCAGTACGTCAAACCAATAATCGACAGTAACCGAACCACTGACTATAATCTTCCCAAACACACTATGTATATACGAAAAAAAAAAAACTAAAAACGCTCGCCAAAAAAAATGTTGAAAAAAGCGGACGACGTGAGTAGAAATACTTGTACGCATCACAAGACGGTTCAGGTGGTGGCGAATTTGATCGATATCCCGCCCCATACATAAGGGAGAGATATATCCACATAGTCGTGCGTATACGGGAAAAGAGAAAGAGAGAGATCCCAGACAAACAGTTATGGTCGGCAGAGCTTCTCTCCCCCATATGTGAATATGCCGATGTGCGCGGAGAGACGGATTGCGATGCGTTCGACTGGCTGGCTGGCCCCGCGCGCTCGCACAGCCGCGGAGAACCGCAGAATACATGATTTTACTCTCAGAAAGCGATGCGCGAGCTGGAGCGGGCGAGACCCTATACCGCCGGGGCTTTTCGCCGCCGCGCCGCATGTGAGGAATGAAAGGGCTTTGGGAAAGGAAATCCGTTTTAAAGGATGAGAATATTTCGTTCGATCTCGTGCGGGCGCGCCTCGAGATTGTTTTTGAATTATCTAAAAGGGTGGTTATTGTGAATAAATACATTTTTTAAATTTCGAGGGAATGGTGTTGAATTGTTGCTAGTCGAGTATTATCAGGATTTTGTTATTTTATTGATATTAGATATACTCAGCATTATTTATTTAAATACTTGAAAGTGTTAAACAGCTAGATAACTTAAATATTCAAATTTATTAGCCACCTATAAATGATGACTATATGCGGATAATATTTGGTTATTTCAATTCATAAACTCTCTCCAGAAATGTATTTTCAAAAAGAATTATTTATTTGCATATATACGCACTCGCGAGACTGAATGTAAAGCAGACACTGTGTTGTGAGAGAAAAGGAGAGAGCGAGTGCTTTAAAACACACGAAAAACACTCGTCCCCGGTCTGGATTTGCGTCGTCCCCCTTCTCACATATGCTCCGCTCCTTCCTTCTCCGCATATCTGACACGTCTCATCGAAGCCTCTCAATAGATCCAAACATAAAAATCAGCTTTATTCCGATGCGAGGGGAGAAGCTCACCTCGAAAAGCCTTTAATATATTTGCCAGAAGGAATCCCATGGTCTGCATTACTTTATTTCTATTTGTCGAATGTAATATTATCTTGCGTATCGGTTACGAGTGCTCTCATCGGTTTGACAAAAATTTCAACGTATAACGAAAAACGTTGTTCTGCACATTATTGATAATTTTATAGTTTCATTAATATCATTCAAAATTATAACCATTATTTTATTGATCAAATATATTACAAAATGAGAAATAAAATTTAAAGTATAAGGAATGGATTATTAAAAAAAAAATGAATATTAGTACACGTGACATGTTTATGTATGCGGTTTAGGAGGCATAACATTGACAAAATAACAAATTGTAATGATACAGAATGTAATGATAACTCGCTTATTATATCACTTAAGTATGCCTTCTCCACCTACGTGGGCAGCAATGTTTACCCAAAAATGTCTTTAACAATCGCACTCATTCATAGACAGCTTGCCCAGCTTAATGAAATTGACTCACATCCAAATTCCCGCGAAATCCCTCAACTTATTTCACCAACTATATTCATTTTTCGCTCAATCCAAATATACTACCTATGGCGTTCCCCAATTCACTCACCGCGCGTGCACCACTGATAAAAAGCTCTCCCTCGGCCGTCATAAAAAAGTTGTTGATTGCAGTAAACGAGCGCGCAAAAAAAGCTGCCGAATCGAGCTCGTGCGCGAGCGCGCGGGGGCCTCTGTTAAAGCGAGACTTAATTTCCTTCATCCAGCGAGCGAACAATCACGCGAGCCCCGTCGGTACAGAATCCGCGCGGGCGAGGGAGGAATGAGCAAAACCCAGTCTGCGCGCTGCACAGCCTTAATAAGCCTTAAAAATAGACCGAATCAAAATCCCGATAGCGAGCAATTTCAGGAGTGGGGGAGTAGTCGGAGGGAGGCAAAAAACATCGCGGAAAAAAGCAGCTCGGATAAATCGCTCGCTCTGCGCGCGCGCGCGCCCGGGCGAGCCACACAAACGCGCCGCTATATATTGGAAACAAATTAAAGCTCTGCCTCTCCAGGCTGCTCATACAGAAATGATTGGCGGCGGTAGAGCGAGAGTGGGATATATAGAGCTTTAAAGCCCGCGCCATAAATATATGGCGCACTGCTGCTCGGCGCTCTCGCTCGGCATCAATAATGCAGCGCGAGCCGCTCTATCAATATAGCGCGAGCGGTTATGTATCAAGTGCTCTATATATGTGTGTGTGAGCGCGGAGCATATTGCGCTTCCGATGTTTCGTTAAATATTGAGGGAGCATCGTGCCGCTATCAGATAGCCTGTAAAATTCACGAGAGAGAGAGAGAGAGAGAGAGAGAACCGCGAGCGGACGAGAGCGAGTTCGTCGACGTGCACCCACACCACCACTGCGCGAAGGCCAGTCGATTGAAAAACCATACCGCGAATGTAGCGTGCGCTCGTCTCGTTGCGGGTTTATACGTCGTAAGTCTCACTTGGATTTTAGGCCTTTGGCAGCTGCTATGGACCTTTTGGAATTTATGGGATTATGAAGGAAGATATGGTACTGGAGGATTAAATATTATCGGTTTGTTCAATTTTTCAGAAAAATTCATAAGTGACACTGCGTTTGTTTTCTTTTAGGGTAGAATTTATATTGTGCATGGTCAACATAGCTTACAAAAATTACATAATTTGTTTTATAATGAAAAAGAATCAGAGGAAAACACGTATTATTCACTAATACTTTACAACTGCCCTACTACTGCTAAAAAATCATTCGAGCATACCCCCGCGAAAACAAAGGCGAGTCCGCCCATTACCACCTCCGCCGCGTTAAAAGCAACGCAAAGAGAGACGCGTGCGCGAGCACTCGCGACATTAGCGTCGACGCACGCGCGGCCGCGTCATAAAAAAAGAAAGCAAAAACACCATACCTCGGCTACAGAGGCTGCTCGCGCGATTTTAATGCGCCATATTTTACCGTAATGGCAAATCTCTCCCTGGCCAAGAATTACATATGCGCCGCATATACACAGACACATCGCGTACCTTCACGCGCGAATGAAGAGCACATCGTTCGATCCGCGCGCGATTACGAATTCGTGATCCGTCATGCGCGCGCGCGTAAGGTGCCTTTTTCTTCTTTCTCTCTGTCTCACGCCGCGCGCAGATGAGGTTGTCCTTTCCACGTTCTTTTTTGTTCCTTTCTTTTTTCCTCTTTGGAAAGCCGCCGACGCCGATGCTTCACGCGTGATTTTTCTTCTCTCTCTCTCTCTCTCTCGCTCTCAGTTGAGGTAACTGCGTGCACCGCGCGCGACGTGATTTGAATGCGGATTGAGTGCGCGCGGTGGCTATATAGCGAGCGCGTAAGCGCGGGAAGGAAATATAGGTTCTTGATATTGTATGGTGGCGCTTTCGATTGTCAGTGGGTGTCTGGCCGGGTAATGGATGTCCGCGTCGTTTTGAGTTCACACGCTTACTATGCTGAGTTGGGATGCGTTGGTGTGTGTGTGAATGCCGATGTGGAGAGCGGGATATTACACAAGTTTTGGAAAATGCTGGGTACGAGAATTTAATGTGTTAAATACGCATTGAATATTGATGTCAAGAAATTAAAAAAAATTTTATTTTATGTGTTTACTTTCACTCAATCGCTTATCTTAATTTGTGCTTGATTTCTCAATTGCTTATATCTTAATTATCGGTTATACTTTCAATTTCATGTCATTAATGCTTTTTATCATATAACTTTATGATCGTTTATACTGGCTTTAATCTTTGAGAAAGTATTTTCAATCGTTTTTTAAAGGTTTTCGTTATCATCAACCTTTCTAAACAAAATTCTTCATCAATATTAAAATATATGAATATCAATTTAATTCTGACCAAATAAAATTTTGGAAACCTACAATTTAGTTCATCTGAAGACGATAAATTGCCCACACATCTCAAAAAATTATCGATTTATTTCGTAACAACCAAACATTTTCTATAAGCCAATCAAAAAGCGTTCAAACTCAGCGAAAGTGAAAAATCGAGACAACGACTCGCAGATTCGTATATATCTCACCTCTCACTCTCTTCCGCACACTTACGTCCTCGCAAACTCGCACTATATACGCACCGCGCGAGAGATGAAAAATTCAAATCGCATTTTTGTTTACCGAGTGAAATTCCCTTCTGTCGCCTGTCTCCCTTCGTGGGCGCTCGCGGTAAAGAGCCAAACAGGAGTCGAGGGAACGACTGTCTTCGCGCAGCGCGAGCCTGTCCCTTTAATATTTCAAGGAAAAACCGCTATCTGTCCTTCAGCCGCTGTCGTAGCCCCGCGCCTGTTTTCCCTTTTTCTTTGCCCCCGCAATTGGCTTTATTGAAATAGATCTCTCCCGCGCTTTCTCCGGCCCGTCGCTTTGAAATATCGCTCTGCTGGCGCGGCTCGGCGTTTATGCATTCCGAGCGATGACGTCTTATTATCTTTCGGAATTTGAGGAATTGAGAAGGGAAGTATGTTTAGACAGATTTTAATATTTTGAATATTTTATGTCATTGTGGTAGCAAAGTAATTTTGTTTTTTGATTGATGATTTTTAATAACTTATATTACCTAATATTTATTACTGATTGATATTTTTGGTAAAATGGCATGTATTTCAGAAAATACTTACAAAAAACTCTTTGACTACTGTGTTATTTGATAAGAGATAAATGAATTTTTTACATTTTTTTTTTCTTAACACTGAAAACAATTTGCTCTATTTCAAATTGTAAATGAAATTTATTTTGATAAAAAAAAAAAACCGTAATTTATCTATTCTTTTGTTACTGTTTACGAAACAACCAAGCAATAAATATTTCGGTATCTACGTTGTCCAATATCTTACGAAATAATAAAAAATCCTCACAATACGGTTCTTTCAAAGATTCCACACAATCACACAGAGAAAAATGTAGCAGTAAATATTGCCATGTTTGTAAAAATGAGATAGATTAAAGATCATCAACAAAATTTGCCATATGATGCGAGTCTGTCCCACATTTAGAATCAGAAATGGCAATTTTTTCTATATACTATTTTTCTCCGTGCACACAAAACCAACCATTTATGCACTCACTCTTAATCCACGGCCCTCCGCACATTATACACTTTATCCTCGCCAACACGCACTTGCGCTTACGCGCTAAAAGCAACTATAGAGAGAGAGAGAGGAAAGAGAGCCGTGTGCGCGCGTGTCCGCTCAGGTGCACGACGCGGCCGCGCGCCGGTTTTCTCACCGGATGCGCGACAAGTGTGTTATACGCGCGGAAGCTCCGTTAAACGAAAAAGGCTAGTCTTGTACGAGGCCGGTGCTTTTTAAAGGCGGCCGCGAATGTTTATGACACGCGGGTGGTAGCGACTTTTCCCAGGCGCGCGTGCATATCACGAAAATTTCGAATTTCGATGCGGCCGAGTGAACGCCCAAGTGGCTTTCGTTGTCATGTGTATGACAGAACGTGGGAGATATACCGTTATGACGCGCGAGGCTCTGTCAATGTATATACGACTTGTGCTTTTGCTCTTTTCCTGGTCAGGGTTAAGTTTGTGAGTCAATTCATGATACGCACCGTGGAATGCCAAGTGGAAATGAAGTTCAGTGGTTTTGAATGTTTCATTGTTTCCTGATGTATAGCGTACTTTGTTTAAAGTCTTTTTTCACGAATAATTACTTTTAATATATGTTAAGAGTCCTTTACAGCGTTTTACTCTTAACAAATATTGTTTTATCATTCATTTATTCCAACAATTCTTTTTATAAAAATCTAAATTTTATCATTCGTGAATTATCTGCACAGATATAACTGAAAACTATAAAAAATTATGATTGGACGCCTGTACCCATAAATACCATCGACCAACCTATCAAAATACACAACCACCCCGAACTGAGATTCACAGCCATATACAACGTCAATCTCGTCTCTCCCAAAAGAAGAAAAAAAACACAAATAAACCAAACAAACTCCTGTAGAGGCAAAACTTGTCGTGTCCCCCGTGAGATCCACACCACCTCCGCCTCCTCGTCACCAACACCTTCTCGAATTTCCATCCCGCGTCGAACATTGTTTCGCATAGTCCGCACGCTCTTCTCGCGTTCGGGTCAATCGCATAAATAAGTCAAGCAGCTCCGCACACTCGGAATCGGAAAAATCCCCTTCTCACAGACGTGCACCTCAAACGCCCCAGACGTGTTTATAGGCATCTTTCTCCATAGCGTACATATATAGGGACCCTCTCTCTCTCTTTTCTCGTAAAAAAAGCGCGCGCGCGCGCGCGAGGGCAAAAAAATAAAGAGAAAAAGACGAAATTTCAGGAGAGAGAGTCTGAATTATCGCGGCTCGTTACATATTCCTTTTTATGTGCCCCGCGCCATAAACGCGAGAGAGAGTTTTTGCATGGATAGGTCCGAGAGCGGACGTCTCCCGGGGGTCATCACTCGCACTTCGGTAAGAGGGGAGGGGGCAGCGCGACGTGGACCATGCTCGGCGACTTTTGCCCCTGCTACCCGTGTATGTGCCGGGGATGTAGACGTAGTGGCGCGGAGGAACTTGCTCGGCGCTCGGACAGACGATGAAAGTTTTCGCGGAAAGTGTCTTTTCTATAAGGAGAATTTCAAATGCGACGCGTGGGGCGTTTGAGAAACGGCGATGTTGCCGTGAATTGCAAAAGAATCTTGGTTTTATAGATGGTACAACGTGTATATTTTATTTATCATGATGGCTAGGAATTTGGTTTTTGTAATATAGGTAGTATTGAAAATAGTATCAAATTTAATTTTTCCGCTTTGGAATCTATTATCTTTAATGTTCTTTTTTATAGTAATGCAAATTTAATCTATAACTCTATAGGTTTTTTATTTTCCTATCGATTGGATACACTATTTGATAGAGGCACCGGAATATCAAAAATAAAGTTATAATCTACAAAATTTATAAACACCTTAAGTCATTATTTACAAAATCAGTAACAAACTTATATAAATAGAAAACAATAAAAAGCCCATAGTAAATATAACACGTATAAAAGTATCACCCACGTATATTATACGCAAAGTGTAAAGGAAGCTTTGCGCGCCACCGATCCTCCACACACCCTCGCAAGCGTACACGCAGACACGCATACATCGAAAGTACAGAAAACTTGTACGACCTATAGCACACACGTGCGTTTACCCCAACGGGGACGAGAGAGCGAGAGCGATCCGTTCTGGCCGGCGCGCCCTGACAACTGATATTGCGTGATCTATGGCCCCTGACCATTGCACACTTGGGACAGAAGTGGACCTGCGTCGCCTTCCGCACACACACACATATACACCACATCCACCTCCCTTTTTATACCGTTCGGTCACGCGTACGTGTATCATAGCCGGCAAATACAGCAAAGTAATAGATGTCCCGACCCGCAGAGTTCACTTCGTCAATAAACAATCGCGGCGTAATAGAAACAAAAAAAGAGACATCTTCTCTCTCGCTCGCTCGCTCGCACACCCCTCGTGTCCCCCTTCTAACGCGCGTAAAAAAGCACGAGGATGAGGGAAACGCGCACGAAAAAAAGAGAGAGAGGCGTTAGCGGCTCCGTAAAATATTTACTGCGGCATATGCGCGAGTAGGGATTACCGCGAAGATAGGATTCGACGTATTGGATGCGACGCGGGAGAATATGCGCGCGGCACGAGAGAGAGAGAGAGACGATATGAGGAGCCGATAGCGCTGCTGCTTCAGCTTCCGTATAACGAGGGTTGCTGCTGCTGCTCTCCTTTTTTTTCGTCGAAGTCGCTGCTGCTGCTCTTCTCCGGTTTATGGATTTTATCTGCGCTGGGAAGAGAGAGCGAGTGGGCTTCCTTTTTTTCGCTCGGTGTAGGGGGGAAGGGAGTGCCGGGAATTTGATTAAATCTTATATGGAGTGGAAGTCCGAGGGTTTTGGTTTATTAATTAGGAGCAGAAGCTTGTTTACGGCAGATGCGCGATTTCGGAGAGAGGGAGAGCAAGAGTGTTTTGTTATTAGGTGGCAGGCAGGTCGTGAAGGGTCAGAAATGGACACGGAGAGTGAATTTTTATGGGATGCAGTTTGTATTAATTAAGTGGCGTGTCCTGCAGATGGGTGTCTCGAGGAAACGGGGTTTTATTCATTCGATGTTTGAGTGGTAGATAAATTTCGTGTTGGTGAGTGTCTGTTTATTGATCCTTTGCGAGTATACTTATATATTCTCTGAAATGACAAAATTGAATTTTAAGTAGAACCATTTTTTCCAAAGCTTTTTTATTTAATAATATAATAATTAAACGTCTCTGAAATATAGAACGAATTTTTAAGGAAAAAATTCGACCTCACCCACAATTCTCAAGCGAAAATAACAATATCACCGCGGAAATATTACGCACTCGCTGCCCCAAAATAAAGTCGTAACAATACGCAGGGAAACGTGCACACACATCGCACCGCCCGATCTCGCCGACAAAATTTGTTCTCTCGCACCCAACACACAGCCATATACACACACGTCGCGCGCGCACAAAACAAGAAGCCAACGTTGCGCACACCTCCCCAAAAACGGCAAAAAGAACCTGCACTGCCAAACAAAAGCGCGTGTGCACGCGGCTCGCTCTTTCTCTCTCACTCGCTCGCTATCGTAACGAGCGAGCGAGCGAGAGAAATCGAACTGCATATTCTCGCGTTCTCTCTGTATGTCCGACACCTGTGCTACCGGCCGTTATTGCGCTCCGATAGAATCTCTCTCACTCGCTCTCTCGCCCCGAGATATATACCCGCGATTGCCGCTCGCGCGCGCACGCCATATTGCATTCGACGAAGATATCCGTGCGCGCCTACGCGCACCGCGTGCGTTCGGCAATGCGCATGCAAATTCCCACTTAAGCCCGCTAATTCGGAGATTTACGCATCATGTGCATACGTTTGCATGCGTGTGTGCGAGAGAGAGAGAGAGAGAGAGAGGGCGCAGGATGATAATTGCCCCTGGGGCGGACGGAGGCACGAAATTGCACGCTTCGAAATAATCGGCCGATTCGGTGAGTGGTGCGCGAGCACACGCGCGAAACGGTCTGGGAGGAGGTTCGTTTTGTTTTTGAGGCCGGATGTTGCTGATCGGAGCGCGGAGGGTGGCCTAGTTGAGGCCGTTTGACTTTTGGCTGGAATTTTGGATTAGGGAAGGTTAGATACGTTACAGAATGATCACAAAAAGTATTTTATAGTGAAGGGGAAACGAGTGGTTATTAGATTTTTTGTCGTGACCATGAAAATTAACTATAATATAGGTAGGTGAGCGTAAGTTTAATCTGAAAAAAAGTATGATTTTATTTTTTGCGGGAATTTATTTGTATTTTTCGTGCTTGTAATTAACAATTACGAGATAAAATTATCGCCAGCAATTTGAAGATAAAAGTTGGATCAGTGTCTGGACGTACTTTACGTAAATAATTTATTAGCAGCAGCATATGTAAGAATCTTATACACAGCTATAGCTGCTATACATGATTTTGCTTTTATATTCTATGCACTTAATTATAATTGAATAAGCATTTTTCAAAATGTCTTTTTTAAATTACTACTACAATTATAAGAAACCAGTTACTTATTGTTTCACCAGCTTAATAATCCAATACAGAACCAAACAAAAATTTTCGTCTCTATAGGAAGCGAAATTCTTACGAAGTATACAATACGCGCGGAGGCACAGATACAAACACGTGAAAATTACACGCACGGGGCTACCCCAAACCATCGCCACCACTACTACACACAGAAAAACGAAAAGTATACGAGCAGCGCCAGAACTAGACGCAGCTTCTCTCTTTCTAACTCGAACAAGCCGCAGAGCGAGCGAGAGAGCGAATGTACCGTAGGGAGCACACGCATACAGACACACACGTACCGGCACGAAATATATTATATTACTCCAGGCTAGCAGGCAATGAAAACTAAGTGCATATGAGAATCCATGGGGTTATAAGGGCGCGCGCGTATATAAACCACGGTCAAGCGGGAAAATCGAGAGCCGCGCGAGAGCGCGTAGTAGCCGTCACGCGCGGCCCCTGAGTTATGGGACTTCGGGGCTGCTGCCGTTGCCGCCGCCGCTGCTGCTCTCGAGGAAACTAATTTCCAGCCGTATATAGCGAGCGCACTTTCATGTTTAATGCGAGCCTTCGCCGGATATTTACGCGCGTTTTCCTCTTTATTTATTCAGCTAATTAATAATTATTCGCGCGTTGGAAAACACGGAATATCGGTTATGTGCAGCCGCGTGTGTCTTCTATAGCTTCGCGCGCTGTGCGAAAGTATATGTGTATGAGGTCGAGGAAAAATTGGAGGATTTATGGGCGGAGGTGTGTTGTGGGTTAATTATTAATTGAGACGAGAGGCTGCTGCGGTTTTTGGTTTGCTACGTGTGAAGATTATAATTTTTCGTGGTCAATTATTCGAAGGAAGATGTATATCAATGGTGTTATTAATATTTTAGGATTATCATGTTTAGTGCGTGATAGTTGCCTCTGGTATAATTTTCGTAAAGATACATAATTCTACAGATGAAATATTCATGATAATTACGTATCAAAACCATAACAGATACATTAATAAATCTGCAAGACGTTAAGTAGCTCATTACAAGTCCATTATCTTTATTTTGAATAAATCATGGTAGTATCATCAATCAATATAGTGTTATATAACAATTCCTTGTGTAAAGTCATCCTTACTACAACATCTTTATTAATTACCTGTATCATCTTACCCATTCACTTACTGACGCTTCCGTTCTTGCACTTAACTCTATACATGACGTCCACTATATATTATACAACACCTTTAACAAACAAAATTTACAACCTTTCGAAAATCGAGGCAAATTTTCCCATAACCAAAAGCTCCTTCCGAAAACAGCAACAACACTTGCAGTGCATCGCGCTCCCTCCCAGAATCCTCCCACCGCAAGTACTTCGCACTCGAACGTGTCCGTCCGCAGTCGCCGCTGCCGGCACCACCGCGGCCATATATATTATCCAGTCGAATAACTTCCTCCCGCAAGTTCAAGGATTATTCCCTCGGCTCGCTCTCTCTCTCTCTCTCTCTCGGGCCCCGATCCTCGTCGTCGTCGAAAGACCCTTGGACTCGAGTTCCTTAAACCCTTCCTCTCTCTCTCTCTCTCTCTCTCTCTCTCTCTCTCTCTCTGCCTCAGCTTAGGCGCGAGCGAGCGCTCTCGCGCACCGGAGACAAATCCGCCGCAGGACTCACGGAAATTCACGTGTATAACGTTCGATTCTCGAACGCCTCCCACCCTCTCTCTAGTCTCGAGAGATACACTAAGCCAAACTCGGAATTTCTAGCTGCAAGTCCGACTGGCTGCTCCCTCTGTCTATGCAGCGTGTGTATAAGCGCGAGAGAGACTGGGAGCGGGTGATCTCTCGAACTATCCTTGAGGATTACCAACTATTCGCGAAGACGAGGCCATTTCGGATTAGACGCGGCTTTGCCGAGTTCGCCAGCCAGCGGCGGTGGCGGCTTTCTTCTCTTTTTAGTATGTTTCCCTCCTCTATCTCGCCACCCCCGGACTTTGCAGTGTGCGCGCGTGCGAGCTGACGCGGGAGCCAATATCAATTATAAGAGAAAGAGGAAGCGCAATCACGCCCGGCCAGACCTTAACGGATCAAAGCTACACCACTGCTGCCGCCGCTGCTCGTCTGTTCTTTTGCTAGCTCTCTGGGACCGCTACTTTTTAGATAAGGAATACTTCAATTAACCGGGTGGAGGTTCGCCCCGGTTTCTCGTGGACAACGAGGGAGGTTCTGATGCTACTGCAGCTGTTTGTGAGGGGCTAGAGAAAGAGAGAGAGAGAGAGAGAGAGAGAGAGAGCTCTGGATTTTGGTGTGTGGTTGCGATGCTGTTGCTATTTGGATTAAGCGAATATAAATCCTTGGCTATAGAGATAGAACAGTCTTGAAGAGCTCAGGGTTCCGTATTCTTTTTTCTTTTGTCTGGATATGATTGCTCTCTATAACGGCAATAGATAAATGTTATTAAAACTTTGTAAATTTTTATTTTAAAAACTTTCTTTGATGTCTTTTCTTCGTCAACTTCTCTTAAAATATTGAACTGATTTTCATCGTTTGTTCAGTTGACATCGGTAAAGATAGAGGATAAAATGACTGTGAACGCTGGTCTGTACACCTTAATATAATCTGTATACTAAGTGACTTGATTACACATACGAAGATTAGGGATTTCCATGCAGTAACATTTTAAATGAATCGTCGTCAATTACTGCTCGTAAAAACGTGCGATGATTCTATGAATTTCAAAAAAATGAATAGTATTAATGTAAGCATGTATCTAAGTAAACACCAATAGAAAAAAAATTCTCAGAAAAATTACTAAAAAAGTGAATGATGAGTTCACACAGAATATTATTTAAATTTTACATTCAAACATGAATTTTGTTGTTTTAGCAAATAATATTCATTAGCATTATGAATAGTGAATAATCAACAACTAAAATTTTAGAAAATTATGCTGAGTAGGTTAAACAAATTTTCTTTTTCATTTTTATTAAAATTTGTATTTATTCAAAATAACATTTTACGTATAATTTATTACATTATTTTATAATGTAGGTATTATAGGTTGTCGAATTAATAGGATGAATGAGATGAACGATATACAATATAATGAAAACTGATGCTCATGGTTTGAAAACGATACAACTTAAAAGCAATAATTTGAATAACAATTTTGTAATATCACTTTAGCACATTTAGATTTTTGCTAGGAATTATGTAAATAGATACAGGTTGTACCTTACGATTTATTTAATTGTATTCACTGCATACTCAAAGAGCATACGAAGAAATAAGATTATCATGGACGTGGACGCTTTTTGCCCGCGAACCAACGAACACCTCTTACATAACATAAGTTCTTATTACTGTCGCAGCATATGGCGTTCGCTTTATCTTAATGATCCTTGTTAGGATACGCACTCATTGGAATTATGCGCGCTTCGTGATTTTTTTACAACCACTCGCATGCGAGAGACTGGCAATCGCTTTTCGATGTCACTCATTCGCTTGCTGCTGTAGTTTGCAATGGCCGATCTAATCTCGGTAAGTGCATATTTTATAAGCTGTTTACCCCTACCTTCCTTGAATTGTCCTACTGCAATAGTACTTGAAAGACTAAACAAGTTCGTTATTTAATGATTATTATACTAGAGTGTAGAAAAATGATGGACTTTTCCTTATGATTAAATTACGTAACAAAATTATCTTAGCATTTGCTGTTTTCCTAAATGAAATTGTTTATAGATTTTTTCATATTCAATAAATTGCAGCTTCAATATTTTTGCTGAGTGATATGCACGCGAATAGTATTAATCATGATAATACTTTTACTATCTTAATATTAGGAATTCTAAGTGACTTGTTATGTTATGATACATTAATATACAACTTTACTTGTTGATTTTAAGGTTGCTTTACACTCTCTTGCTTAATGTAGCCTAATATTCTTTTTACCAAGATTCATTTAAACTCAGAAACTTGAATCCCAAGTGTTACTTTCGACTCTTCGCGAAAATTCCCATGCAATTCCCGAAACCGATCACCCAAAATATCCGCATCCGCGCAAAGCCGTGCGTAACTCTCTTTCTTTCTTCGTCCATGCAAATGCCAAGCTTAAAAATCAGGTAACACGCGGGTCCCCCGAGGGAATGTCAAGAGCGCGCATTGCCGCCTCCGGCGCGCGCGTCAGTATCAGAAAATTTACCGATCGCGACGCCGCTGCATCCAAAATAGCTGCATTCGCACTTTCGCCCGAAATAAATATCAACCGAGTCGAACGCAGTCCCGAAAACGAGGAAAAAAAAGCGAGCCAGCGCGCACCGATAAAAAGGAGAGAAAGATAGCGAGTGAGAGAGAGAGAGAGAGAGAGAGAGAGAGAGAGAGAGAGAGAGAGAGACAGTTCGCTATAAAGGTATTCCCGACATACTGGAACGCGTCGACGGCGCAAGCGCGCGATGATCCGAGCGCTGCAGAGAGAGAGTCAGTCGGTGAAAAAAGGTCGCGTGATTGATAGGGAACACAAGCGAACGTACGAACGAGAGAGAGAAAGAGGGAGACAGAGACGCGGATGAGTCGAGAGGGTAGACAAAAGCGCGACAGGGCGCTCGCTAAAATTAGCAGTCGCAGAAACAATGCACGTGCAGCACTGCTGCCGCACTCTCTGCAACTCTCCCGGGTCCCAGTGCAGCAGTAGCTTATTCCGCCGTTCCAATTTCGCGGCTCTCTTTCTCTCGTGCGCTTTCTTTTATAATCGGAGCGCGCGTCGGAATTTCGAGAGGTGCACGCTCGCGCGCGCGAAAAGAACTCATCGCCGTCGCCGACGAGCACGACAACAACTGCGACGACGACGCGTGTATTAGCGACGCGGGCTGACACGCGCCGTGCAGTCGACGCTATATGAAGTGTGGCTATCTATAGAAGGCAGAGAGAGGAGAGAGCGACGAGTGCATAAGTCGCTCTCGCTGAGATGCGTCGATCGGAAATACGATATGAGCGATTAAAAATGGGAGGGCGGTGCTGGTTTTGTTATATGAAGGGGCTGAAAGATTTTTTTAGGGAAGGAAGAATGGGAGGAATGTCTGTTTGCAGTTTATACACGCAGACAGACAGTCATTTTCATGGAAAGTTATGATGACTGTAGCAAGCGTGTGAATTTATAAGCGAAAAAATGTAAGAGAGGTTAATTTGCGAATAATGCCTCGAAAAATAAGAGGTAAAGGATATAGGTGGCGATTTTACGAATATATTGCCGTGGCTTGTTGAAAAAGTGAGTGAAGGTGCTAGACGCGTTGATGACATACAGCTTTAACAGCTGCTCTAAAAAGATTTCAAAAATATCTTTTATGATGGTAGAATAATAACACATGTTTGTAATATGCTGTGAAAGTTATAAAGTGTACAATTTATTGTTGTATACATATTTTTTTTTAAATTAATACTTCTTTAAAGTATAACTATGTAAATGAGTAACCAATAATTCTATAATAAAATAAAGTATTTTCTCCAGAAACTTTTTATCATTCAATCATATAATATATTAATTGTCACAAACATTAAATAAATTTGTCTCGCTAGATTCCAAGAACCTCATCAAAAAGCTACCCACCAAAAAACTAATCATCGACGAGTTATTCTATACAGACCGAAAAACTCTCCTATATAGAAAAGACGACCAATCTCGGAGCAGGTGCCGCATCGGTCTTTCTTCTTCTTTTTCACCTCGCACCGTCGTCACTCGCCACCGTCGTCACGCGTCCACGCTAGTAACGCGATACGATTTTATCAAAACGGTGCGCGGGCAGACACCGAAAATAAACGCCTTCTTACGATGCAATTGTTGTGATGTGCCCGCGCGAGAAGAAGAAGGGGCGCAACGTCTTTCGATCCGAGAGATTGATTCACCGGCTGGCTGTTTGTCGACGGCGTGGCGCTCGCTGCTCTCTTTCTCTCTCTCTCGGCCTGACGTTAATTGATGACGCGTGATTTTTGAAGCGGACACGCAGGTTATTCTGTTGTCGTTGAAGTAAGAAGAGTTTTTAATTTATTGTGTTCTAGTTTATTTGATATCGGAATTATTGGAAATGGTATTAAACGTGTGAATGAAGTTTTTTTGGTATTAGGATAAGATGGTGAACGTATTTAAATTTTAGTAATAATTTTTAAATTAGAATTTTTATAAGCTTTCAAGAGTTGTTGCCATGAATCAAGTAGATTTTAAATAAATTATGATTTGCTAACGTGCGCAGAAAACGTTTTGAAAAATATTTACTAATATTTCAGTGAAATCAGGCTAAAAATATTTTTTACTGTAAAAAAATGAAAATGTTTTGTGCAAAGTGGTGATTCATGTGAAATTTTTTAGATAATCAAATTAATAAAAATAAATCAACTTTCATCATTATGTAATCATCATATTTTTTAGCAACGTGACATCTATTGATGTAGTACTGCTTCGTTCCGATTTTCATTTGCATATTTTTTCACTAAAGATAAATTACTATCAATTACCAAAACTACAAAACAATTTCAGAACCGCTCAAAACTTGGCGAACCCTCGCGATATACCGAGCAAATAAACTGTAACCCCCCACAGTCCCATCGCATAAAACCAGTTCACAAGTGAAATTCGCCGTGAAATTATTGACGGAAGTCGCCTACGGCATCGACGAGGCATCATAACGCTCCGTGATTCCGCTGCTCCCCGTCTTCTGCCC
>JAPYZO010000425.1:0-26230 GCA_030522905.1 Torymus flavipes | reverse complement strand
CATCCTCCTCGCGCTAAAGACATACGAAAAAGAGAGCAGGCAGGCGTGTGCATTTGCATGGATCTCCGTGAGCGCGAGCAACCGTGGATTATCCGCCGTGAAATTGTCTGATTTGACTCGCGTTTCCTCTCTCTCTCTCTCTCTCTCTCTCTCTCTCTCTCTCTCTTACTAGCATGCTCTTCGTTTTAACGACGCGATGCTTATACGCGTCGTTATTCACCTTTTTAGAGAGAGAGAGAGAGGGGGAGGGACTTTATTGTCGAACCTGGTACGTTGCGAGATTTACGATGTAATTTACGCAACTAATTCGCTGGCCGAGAGAGAGTGAGATGTTTCGAAAATAATTATACGGGGAGGGTTGGTGAGGCGAGAGAGAGTGAGAGAGAGATGGGAGAGGAAGTGTTTTACATGCTTCAGTTTTAAAGAGGTATAAGCGAGCGAGGTGGTTTAGGTTTACGGATTCACGGCTGATTGTTTTCTCGCGAATGGGAGGCTTTTATGACGTATGAGATGTCAGTATCATTAAAAAGCTGCGGAGGTAAATTATTTTAAGGGGCGAATTTTATGCCTTCGAGTTGTACGATTATAGTTTATCAGCGTATTCTACAAGATAAAATTGTAGTATAGAAAACCGAAAAGAAATAACGCGAGATCTTTATAGTACAAGATAATAAATAAATTTAATATTCAAGTATATAAGTTATTTTAAATTGGAAACTGCGAACGGAATGCCAAAACCAAGCTTCGTTGAATAAAATGAATTATCTACATGACTTTAGGAGACAATTGCCAGAAAATAATTAACATCCCCAACAAAGCGCAAAAGGGGGAATATGACGACGAATATTCGCGAAGCGGAGCCAATTCGGCCCGCCGGCATAAAAGACTTTTCGAATCATCTAAATGATTTAAACTGCTTAATCGCAGTTGCTGCAGCGATTCGTTACGAGAGTATATATACTCTGCCTATCTTTCTCTCTCAGTGCCAAGTGACCTTCGACCTTCTCGCTCTTTCTCTTGCGAGGGTTGCACGAACGTCGAAACGCGCTGAGTCATCTCTCTCGAAAGTTCGCATGACTGCTCCGGTACAGCTTCAACATGAAAATTGCTCGTTTTCATCCGAGAGGGATAACCTGCAATAATGCGTGGAAAGAGAGAGAGAGAGAGAGAGAGAGAGAGAAAGAGCAAAAACAATTAGAGCGCTCGATAAAAATACGCGCGTACTCGGGCTTGACTTTGAAGTGCCTACACGTTGAATTTAAACGTTCTGCGGTCGTGAGCCGTGAGCGACTTGTGCTGGTATTTCCACAAAGGGCGTAGTGCGCTTTTAAAAGAGTTAGGTTTTCGGAGGGTGGGGAAAAAAGTATGTGGAAATGGATTAATGTTGGCTTTGGCCCTTCTGGGTGTATCTTTTTCTCTGGGGTTCGAGTGAAAGCTACTGGTATATAAATGGAGTTTTTATATTAAGCTCTCTTGTCGATCCTAGAATGTGTGTGTATTTTGTCAGTTTGTATAATGTTGTGTTCTAATTTAACTGATTAGAATTAACTATGGCTCATCGACGTTAATAAAAAACTTAAAATAATATTGAAAGATGTTCTACTTAGAAAAATTTGTACCATATGCTTAAAAAATATGCTTGAAAAGACTTTCTACCAGTCAAAGTACCTATACAAATCATGACCATCAGTTCAATTAATTTCGATATCTGACACGCACGCAGCCAATTAAATCTAAAATATAGCTGCCCTCTCCTCCTCTCCTCGCAAATCTCCGATTATGAACGTTTTAATTAATCTCCACTGATAATCTACAAAATCTCTCTCTCCTCCGTCCCATACATCAATCGCGCTCCTCTACCTACACCGAGACCCGTACACCATTCGCGACACTCTCTCTCTCTCTCCCTCTCGCACAGGAGTCTCGAGTTTCCCTCTAACTCACTGGCCGCGACGTTTACAACGCTCTCTCGCGCACTTGTTACCTCTTTCTCCCTCTCTCACACACACTGTTGCGCAACATTCATCTCTCGCGACTCTCTCTCTCTCATTCTACTCGCGAATAATATCCCATCCGTCGGCTGATTAACGAGCGGTTTCGGGGGCTGAACGAGCTATTAAGCGCGCGCGCGCGGCGCACATAGTCGCTCATCTTCGCCGATTGGTCGTCGGCCAACTATGAATCTGAGGCGCGTATGTATGAGAGATCAAAGCCAGGAGAGGAGAAGAAAGTTTTTCACGCGAACGGGTGCCTTAATTTTTATTAATTGCGAGGGAGGTGGGCAGAGACTTTGAAAAATTTCGGGGGCGGAGATTTTTTGGCGATATTATTTTTGAGAGGCGCGTGTATGACGCGCATAAGGTATTTTTGCGCGCGGCGACCGCGCTCATGCTGCTATATGCCGCTTGTGTGCGCGGAGCTGATTTATCATTGTGCGCTTTTGCATTCGAATTGCATGTTTTTGTAGTTTCGCGCGGAGGATTTATGAGGTGTTCTGAAAATCGCGAATATTTTGATATTTTTAGAAACGCGAGAGACACGGTGCGTCTTTAATTTATTGTCGTGTGCATATAACTATTATTTATATAAAGAAGATTGGCGGGGCCACGCAGCCTTTTTCTAAGAGAAAAGTTTGTTGAATGGCTATCATTCTTTGTTACAGGGACCTATAAATTTCAAAGATTACAATCCTGGCTTTATTTTATTTATAAGAAAGATTATAGAAATTTCTCATTGTCAGATTTTTAAGTTCAAATATCGAGTAGAACGAAGAAAGTGTTATAGGTCTGTTAAGACTCTGTTATAAATATTTTTATTCGTGCCATCTCTCACATATACAATAAATTATTTCTTAGGAATTTCAAGCAAACATGTAAATCCCGTTATTTACATTCTCCTAATCCAAATAAAATTTTACAAAAAAACTGTTACCACTTGAAACTCTTAGAAACTTCACTCCCAAGAAAAACCTCTCGAAAAAGAAACCCCATCGTCCATCCTCCCCCGTTCCTCCGCCCACGACCCCATCACCTTCCCCTCACTCCAGCAGAGACGAGCTTTTCGGCGCACTACTACCAGCACCATCACCGGCCTGCACTATATACAAGACCGCGCGTCGCGTCCAGCACCACCACCGCAGAGCGCGACAGCGGTGACTAATTGTCGGGCTTGTTAAAGGATAGGCCGGCTCAATGGGCGACATAACGCCGCAGAAAAGACCTCACTCTCTACCTCCGCGCGTTACAACTACTACTACACCCGCGCGCGTATATAGCCGGGCCTTTTGCATTAATGCAGATGTCGCTCGCTCGCGCGCCACTTCAAAGGCCCAGCTTACGGGCTGCGCGAACCATAAACACGCCAATTACCATCGCAAAGAGACGAGGCGCGCGGGCGCATCAAGGCGCAAAAATAAGGAAAAAGGAGCGGTGCGCCGAAATGAAGAGCAGAGAGGAGAGAGGGAGAGAGAGAGAGAGAGTGACGGAGGGTTTCTCGCATGTGGAGAGTGAGAGAGAGAGGTTATTGGAGCGGGGATCGACGCGCGAAAACAGAGGTGATGGGCCTTTGGAGCAGCGGTGGGACATCGTGGTTTGGAAGGGAGTGGACGTGGGGTGAATAGTGGTGCAGTCGAAACGATGGTTTTAAGGAAATTTAAGTCATCGTTTTGATGGGCATCTTCTACATGACTGTCGATATTTTAATTTTCTTACGTGATCCAAAGTACTGATGCAGTATTCAAACCTTATACATATTATAAAAGATTAATGAATAGACGGTTACATATACGATACCTGATCAAACTACTGATCAACTTTGCTTCATTCTTATGCATTACAGCACACATAAAACTTCACGCCATATAAAATTCCTAAAATTAGCGTATAACTTCATACCATCACGAATTTTCCCCTCCAAAAAAAAGAAGAAAGTGGAAAGTCACGAACGCAGCATCATCTAAAAGCTCGCGGCCCTTCCACTTTTATGCCAGATTTACGGGACGCAAATGGACGTGAGCGCGTTTACGGTCCACGTGCCGCGTCTTTTCTCCCCTTCTCGAAGCTCATTTCGCGGATTTTCGCGGGAAATATAACAAAAGAGAGCTGCTAGCGCGTCTGAGGGTGAGAAGGAACGAGAGAGTGGGTGAGAATGACGGGCCCGTGAAAATTCGTGCACTCTCACTCGGTGGCAGGTGTATAGTACTGGCGAATACGTGACACGTTGTACACTGTGTACGAATGGTACACCCGCAGAGTTGTTAAAACGTCTGGATGCTGGACTGTGGGCTTTCTTCTGGAGGTACGTGTAGATGTCGGCATTTTCAAGGTTTTTATATTTGTTTTGTGATGGAAAAGTTTTCTTTGTGGTTTTCTGTTTATTTGTTGTACAGCACTGAATAGTTCTAAATAATCCATAAACTTAATTATAAATGGTAATAAAGACATGGTATACTATAGCTCAACTACAATCATAAAATGTTCCTTTTCTAATTCAATAACAACCTTCAATATCCAAACTTATTAAAATAATAATCATTAACAACCTGCAATTAACATTCACTCAACCTCCCCAATGAAAAATCGATCGCCAGCTCGATTCGCATCCCAAAACGCATCGCTCACGATCGAGCTCTCTCTCTCTCTCGTCGAGCGAGCACAGCACCTTCGTAATCAGAGCCGCAAAAAAGTCACGACTCTCTCTCCCTCCTTCTCACGTGGCATTTTATCAGAACACACTATCCCTCCGCGGCCAGGGCAACTCTCTTGCTCTTTTTCTCACTCTCTCACTCGCGCACCAGTCGCAGACACGGGGGGGCACCGAGCACACAGCAGCAGCAGTAGGGGGGAGGCACACACAGCGCGAGAGCGCAGCATCTCTCCGCAAAGCAAATCCTTTCCCCCCGCGTGTGTAGCGCCTCTCTCGCTCGGTGATAACGTATTCAGCGCTGGTTCGCCGAGGGCCCGCCGGAGGTGGTTCGCTCATTGGACGCAGTGGGAGGGGGCGGCTGGAGAGCGGGGGGAGGGCGAACCTCGCCGTTCGCTCGCCGCCGCCGCCGCCGCCGCCGTTATTTAGTTAATGACTATTCTCTCGCGCGCGCTAGCCGCGCGGCCGCGCGGAATACAAGATCGTGTTTGAGATGTGTGTGCTGCTGCGCAAGAGAGAGAGAGAGAGAGAGAGAGAGAGGAGAACGTTCGGCGAGCTCGGGTCAGAGGATCCGGGTGCGCGAGCGAGTATAAGCACAGCTCGCGTGTACGACACGCACACGCGAGAGACGTCTCTCACAGATGCCGCCGCCAGGAGTATACCCCGGCTGTCTTTTATTTCCACACCGGCTACGATCGTTACCCGAGAGAGAGAGAGAGTGAGAGAGCGCGCGCCATTAATATGCCCATGTCGATTTTCTTCTTCTTGCTCGCTTTCTTATACCGATCTTTTCTCGCTCTCTCTCTCTCTCTCTCTCTCTCTCTCTCTCTCTCTCTCTCCCGTGGGGTTGAGAGGAGAGTAGTAGGCAGACGGGCGTTTTGGTTTTTCACCTTCATCCTTTTTTCAGTCGTCGCGAGGCGCGCGCGCCGCTAATTAGCCGTGTAACATGTGGGCGAAGCGTGCGCGCGCAGTAGGAGGGGAAGAATCTCTCTAACGTCGAGAGTGTGCGCGGGCTGTAAAAGTACACAGCGGGATGATTTTTTTGATTTGGGTATAAGTGAGGAGACGAGGTGAAGAGTAGAGAGTTGGAGCGATAGTTGGTGGTTGCGGTTTCGTCTTGTAGTTTTGAGCAAATTGAGGAATTGTATGAACACGCATTATACATACATTGGTTTACACTATGTATAGATATTTTTTTATCTTTTGAACGATTGAAACAAGTATAATGAAAAATTGATACAAGTGGATGCATTGAAGTTGTTACCTTTTAAGGCAAACCAACGAGAACATAAATTTAACACTTCTGTTATTTGTACGTCAGATAACAGAATATAATTTGTCTAGTCAAAATGAACCTTCACGTGGATTCTTTTGGAACCTTTAGTCTCCAAATAACACAAGAGTCTAAATTTAATTATTAATTTAAAAAACATTCGTTTTCATTTAAAAAAAAAATCAATTTCAAGGAACAATCCATTCCACGAACCCTGCATTATAACAAGTACAACCAATTAAAAATTCAATAAAGAATCCCCGTTCGCTTAATGCACTTATACTCCCAATCGACATGATCGCGTCCCTCGGCTGGCAGATAAATTAGTCGCGGAATACAATTCCCTCTCTCTATAACCCGTAGTGCACACAATCGCAACAGAAGCAAAAAAAGAAAGACGCTCACGGAAAGAAGAAATCCTCCTCGATCCAGACTCGCCAAAAGAGACAACGAAAGACGCGAGCGCGTCGAGGCGCATAAGAAAAGGCGAGCGAGAGAGCGGGGAGGGCGAAAAACGAGATGAAAATCGGAGCGGGAATATGGACGAGGCGAGCTGCTTCTGCTGTTGGGTAAAAAAGAAAAGCAGAGCTGGGGGTGGGTGTATATAGCCGGGCAACAGAAGCCAAGACCGGGAGGAGGAACTAATATCGGAACATCGACGGCGCGCCGGAGACTCGGGGATTCGAGAACGAGGCTGGATGTTTAATTAGGAGGCAGAGGAGAGAAACTGTAAGGAGTCTTTGGGGTGAGAGAGTCTTGCACGAAATGAGAGAGAGAGAGCGGGAGTGAGAGAGAGAGAGAGAAGGAAGAATGCAGAGGTTTGCGCTCGGGCAAGAGGAGGCAAAAAGCAGGTGTGCATAGAGGAGAGACATGACCAGTTCTCGTTACATATTGAAATGAGTGCTGGAGCACTCGTAACGAGAGCGTTTTCTTTGGTCTTGAGAAATATGCTGATCGATGTTTCTTATAATTTGCAAGAAGTGTTGTTTTTCAGTACTATTTTGTTATTCAAATTGTGGCTATTATTATAATTGAAATAGTTATGTACAATAAATATTTATATGAATTAATAATAACTTGATAAAGTTTTAGGGAAGAAAAAATGAACAAGTATTATATACTGTACTTTTCAACCCATTATAACTCAGCAATAACAACTCCACAATGTCTTATCATTCCCGTCGCCAAATCATAAACACGACCTAGCAATAATGAGCAAGCTTCCCATATAACCCGCAGCTATCACGCGTCCTCATCGCAAACCATAATCCACGTCATATATATATATATATATATATATACCCGAGCTCAAAACAATTAGTTTTTCTCAAAACCCAAAAAAAGCGCAGCAAAAACCGCCTTCGCGGATCCGCACACGCTCTATACACGGTAACGAAAGCCGCTCTCTCGCGCGTCCAGCTCCAGAATTATAGTCTCCGGGCGCCTCTCCTCCCCCACCTCGCACGACTCCCACACGAGGCTTATCCACCTTCATCACCCGCCCCGCACGAAACAGGCCGCTCGCGCGCGTCTGCGATTTCGTTTTAGCCGAGCGAGAAAGAGACTCACTGCACTGCTCGGGCCGATCGCACTCGTCGATTTCTCACACTCTTCTCTCTCTCCCTCCCTCCACTCCTCGGATTTCGAGCTCTCTTTTTCTTCGCCTCCTCCGCGAGCTTATTTACCGGGGCAGAGCAAAACGAGGCAAAAAGCGCGAATGAGAGCTAAAGAAGGAGAGGAAGGGAGAGTTTATTGTGCACTAGGATCTCTCTAGTGAGAGCGGGCGAGGGGTTGCAGCGCCGACGGTGCGGTTATGGTGTGTGTATGGGTATCGATATCTTCTGTGGGTTCGCTATATAGGAGAGGGGAGGGGAACTCACCTGTTAAGTTATCTTTATGAGCCGTGGTCGCAGGGAGTATGCGAGGTAATTGCCGGGACGATTGGTTTTATTCGGTTGGTTGTTTAGTTTTCTCGGGGGAGCGCGTATATTCTTTCCCGAATGCTTGTATCTGCGCGAAAAAGGTGTCTCTCGGAAAGAGAGGATATATTTAGCTGCGGAGTTCGAAGTATCGCTTAAATGATGATTATCCTGTATTTTAGGTATTGCCAAAGGAAAACTTTGGTGAAACGTGTTATAGCTAGATTGGAATTTAAATTGTATTTTGATTAATATCCAAATCTGATTAAACGATTGTGTGTAATTTAATAAATGCATTTTAATAAGTATAATTTACTACTACAGAAATCAAGCAATGGGTATCATTACAATACTTAACATAAAATCACTCACCAAAATCCCAAAATTCCCTAACATTCAAATCACCGTACCACTCGTCTCTCCTTCCACGTCCGATTATACAGCCTTCAACGCACGAATACACACACGTCCGACGAAGCTCAACTCCTTCGGCCGCCCGGGAATCGCAAAGAGGATTTGACTAGAATGCGAAAAATCCAACGTCTCTTCGTTAGGCGAGTGCGTCGGGAGGGGCGCGGACGTCTCGTTGTTTTTCCGTCTCGGCTCCTCGTTCTTTTTATCGAGTTACGATCGCGGCCCGCCGCCGCCGCTACTCTTTCCTCGATCTCAGACTTAGGTCGTGCTTTATTTGCGTGAAGCGGTAAGTGAAAAGGCTGTTAGGATTATTTCGAGAATGGGTGTGTGTGAGGAGTTTACGGCTTTTTGTTGCTGTTTTTCCGAGAATGTTGCAAAGCGAATGGAAAAGAATGTTGTGAAAATTTTTAATTAAATAGATTTAAATATTCTGTAACGAGAAAAAGTAACTTTACTTTGAAATTAGCTCAGCGCCTATATACCTATATTTACTCGAATAGAAACGAAAAACATAAATAGAAGGCCACTCCACATCTTCGCATACATTTCATCGTCGACTACACCAACCATCGTCCTCGAAAAAAAACCCTTTCTTCCCTCCTTCCTTCACTCGCCAAGGGTTCAACACACAGAGAGCAAAAATTCCTCTCGAGGATCCGGAACCACACACACACACACACACACGCTCGCGTGGGCGCGCATCTCCGAATAGCGGCGCACCCGTGCAAAAGACACAGTCTCTCGCTCGCTCTTTCCATATTTTCCGTGGGTCTTAACGCCCTCTCCCCAACCCCCCTAAGTACACCCACCCACACATCCGCGCTCACCTACAGACTTAACGCTGGACCTCAGGGCACAAGTGCACGGGGCTGGGGAAAGGGGTGGAAGGCAAAGGAAGGAAGAGAAAGAGAGAGAGAGGACGAAGGCTGTTTTTTCATCCACCAGGAAAATGTATGAATCGTGTTGTAGACGGCTTTGCGCTCGCTCTCTAATGGCCGCTGTCTCACTCCTTTCTCTCCCCTAAATCTACCCCCTTGGCTCCGCCAACGCCGCTGCTGCTCGTTTTCCACATATGTATAAAAGGAGAGGTAGAGAGGGAGGCGAGCTCCTCTACTTAAGTACGGCAAAGTGCTTTAATGGCGCCGAGAAAAGCCTTCGCGAGTGAGAGAGAGAGAGAGAGCCTCGATAGGGTTTACCGAGCGCTCTATGGCCGCCGCCTCCCCGCTCCGATGATACGAATCTCTCGCTGAAAACGGAATTTTCGTCGTATACTCGCCTTCAAGCTGTATGTGTGCCTGAGTGTAGGTGGGCGAGTGTGCGCTTCCCTTTCGGTTTTCCTTCCCACCGCTCTTTATGAATTTCTCGCTTCTCGGACCTTTTTGGTCTACTGCGCACTTTTTAGTCGCTCCTTTTTTGGCAATTAGCGACTAGATTTAGGATTCTTTTATAAAAGGTATAAGATTTTTAACTATTTCTTTTCATGTCTAAAACATAGTTAAATTGATAGTAAAATTTAAATTAAATAAACTGAAAGATAATGATGTTTCTCAAATCATTCGAATATTGTTTATTTATATAATATATTTTCTATTAGTACGTATAGTATATGTAAATCTGTGCCTAATTTTGATATCAAGCTATTTTATTATAATTAAAATTCTTGTAAAAAGTGTTTTCCAACTATCTTTGACAATTACGAAATTTCCCCGTACCTGAACAATTTAAACCACTAACCCCAGCTTTTATATGGAACTAACAAAAATTTTCGCTACCCGAGAGCAGCGCGCACATCGCTAACTAATCCTTAGAAAACGCCATTAAACAAGAAACGACGGAATCCCGGATCCCCTTAAAATTCCATTTCAATGTCCACTCGCTGCAGGGAACACCGGGACTCGCACACGAGCCACACGCGCGTCCTCATCAAGAACCTCATTAATTAAATAGACATTACGCTGCACCTCTCTCTCCCATCGCCAGGGGCGTCGTCTCGCCTAACTTTTTTACGGAATTAGCGACTAAAACAGCGCATCTCGCGCCCGTCAAACTTATTCGGCATGGCGGTTGCGGCCCCTTGAGCTTCACGCGCCTGCGTGTTTTCCGTATACGCCAGAGAAATCTCGTTTCCACGCCGGCCGGTCCAAAGGGGATTAGAGACAAACACGCATGTATAGCAGTACCTATATATACGTCGGTCAACGACGAAATGCCCAGCCAGCGCGTGCACGCGCGCGTTCTCATACATCCGATTTGAACTTTCGCGCGCGCACGCGTCTGGCTATTAAAGCGATTATCCGTGCGGACGGTCAGTCCAAAAGGCGCGAGGATTTTGCCTCTCTCTGAAAAGGGTTGTATAGAGAGAGTGTAACGGCAACGGCGGCCCTTTGTGCGCCCGAATTTGGGAATTTCGATTTCACGTGTGTTTTTCCGAGAGGCAAAGTGGACGGACTATATACGGTCGAGACGAGAGTGTAGACCACACCACAATTTCCCTCCCCCGCGCGTGGATCTTTGTGCGGTTGCCGGTTGAGGGAGTTTTTCCGGGAGACTTTGCGCTGTTCCTTTTTTGCGGAATGAGAGGTTCTCTTTTGGGAGGAGGAGGAGGGGGTAATACCCTTATAACGGGGCATTTATTTTACTTTGGCGAGGCGCACTGGCTCGTCAAAATTTACGTTGAATTCTTTCGGGGAGTAGCGATCTGCTGCTCCTTTTGGCAGAGCGGAGGGTGTTCGGAATTTGCGCCGCGAGCGATTCTCTCCGTGGTTTTTCTCTCGCTCACTCTCACTTTCTCGGAGGGAGCGGGAAAATTGTGCGAAAATATTCTGGGTTGAATTAATTTGTGGACATTGCAACTGACATAGTGTGTAAAGTTTAATTAATTTTTTTGAAGAGTAGAGTTTTTTCTTAACGACAAAGGAATACTTACACAGGAATTACACGTTTGTAAAAAACGTTTCATTTTATTACAACATTAGTTTTAATCTTTAAAACAGTATTTACCGAAACATAACACAGACACACAAAATAAAAAGGCGATGGACTATAGTCTATGATATTTCTATGTATTTCGGCCTGTTCAAGCCGATTATTACCTCGTCATATCATAGTCTAGTCCATCGAACAAAAGACTTTTTTGTGGGCCTACGCAATTTACTATAGCATTATATTGAATTTGTAAATCATTAAAATAAAAACATTATACATAAAAACGAGATAATTCGCATGCAAAATAATTCAAGGCCCCCGCAAAACTGGACCAAAACAATATTTCGCGGAACAAAACCTTCGTCATCGTATACGGCACTTCACTCGCTGCATAGCGCGAAACGAAAGAACGGGACGATTATGCGCGGCGCGCATCGCGATCCGCCTGTGCCAGCGCGCGTTTCTCATACGAATGTGCGCGCAGATTTATCAATTATTAAAAGCACGTGGCGCGAGCTCGCGCGGTCGCTCCAATTCTCTCGCATCTCGCCGTTGGCTTTCCGCGAACCTGGCCGGCCTTTCGCAGGCCCGCGTGACTGCCGCGTTGCGCGCGATCTTCTTCTCAGAAAAACGCGCGCTTCGCTGCGCATATATCCGCGTGCATTATTAATGGCGCAATGGGCTGGCGTTCGACGGAGGAGAAGATATATGTCGTGGTATTAATGGCAACGAGGTTTGAGTGCTTCGCTTGGCAAAACTTTTGTTTAGTACAATTTCACATCGAATTATTTTGAAGATCCATATTTTATGATTAATGAACTACTTTAATATAGTCAATGTTTTGTTTTAAATGTTTTAATAATACTAGCTAAATGCGCGCGCGTTGCGCTCTCTCCATGTAGTTTTTTTTTATTAAAACATGCTAAAAATAATTTATTCGTTATAAACCGAAAATTGTTTTCGTTCGTTAGTAATGCATCTTTTACTTTTCTTTCCAAATCATAAAACCTTCTTTATTGCTAAAATTCAAAATTCAAAATCAATTTGTTATTACGCATCGGCTGCCCGGCGCCATGGCCGCCCTTTGGTACAACTTTAGGTATGGTTGATGCTTTGCACGACCTCTCCCTAACTTTCCCAAGACCAAGTTTTTTTACATGCGAGATTGTTAACGCCGCCTAGCGGTTACGAGCGGTAAACGCGAAGCGGTCTGGTGCGCCTGCGCCGGCTGCCGTTGCACTGAGCTGATCTATAACGCGAACGTTTGAACGCTTAGAGAGGAACCGTTTGTTGATGGCCGTATAGATACATCTGGCGCCACTATCCACAAAAAGAAAAGAAAGAACGGTTAGAGAGCGCTCCTTAATATTTTCTACCAAAGATTAATTAAATTATTATCTATTTAATACTTTCCACTTTAATTATTTTCATTCCCATAAATAATAATCATCAAATAAAAACGCATATTTAATTTTAAGTTCTCGCGCCTTCATCCAAGTGCCAATCACAAACAAAATCTACACTTATTTAAGAAGGGAATTTACCACTCGAATACTGCGATGCTTTTTGATTATTACTTTTTAAAGTATATATTAAACAAAAGAATAATAAACATATTCTCGACAGTTTCTTTGTAGCAGTTTAAATAATTTTTATCATGCTTCTTTTCCCACACTAAATGCTTTTTTAAAAGTATAGTATAGTTATAAAGAAGAATAGGTCTCTGTCGAGCGTTCTGTTTCTATTCATAACTTTAGCCACTACAGTCCATCCTTCCTAAATTTTAAATAAATCCACGCATTCACACACACTACATTAAACAAAACCTCCCCCACCCAACAACGATCCACTCATCCCACGTAATCCCAGCCTCGAGTACCACCACTCACACATCCCCACGCGCGCGCATCGAATCCGACAATAATCAAACTCGAAAAATATTCACCGCTCGCCCGTATACCGAAAACCAACAGCCAATCTCGAAAAACCAAAGGGGGGAAAGAGCGGCTGGCTACATACGACGTCAAACATAAACGATCGCCGCGTTAAATCAGTCGAGTGGGAGCTGGCCGATTGATCAAGCGCGACGCCCATGCATCACCCGCGCGTTCTGACTGTCCGGTCAGTTCCGCGACGCATCGTACGTACGCTCTAAAGTCCGCAATAACGTTAATTGCGTTATTAAGGGTGGGACCGAGAGAGAGAACGGCGCATTATACATGGCCAGGGGGTCATTTAGCGCGCTTGACCCTCTCTCTCTCTCTCTCTCTCTCTCTCTCTCTCTCTCTCCCCGCATACATACGCGCGCACACACGTCATTAGGGTCGTGGGAGGTTCCGGAAAACCGGCCAGATGCTATACACGGCGCGAACCTTTGGTCATCTTCGAGCGCCGCTGGACACGCGGCGATTTCACAGAGAGACATAGAATTTATGTGGGTGCGCGTATTTATATAAAGCCATGCGGGGGTGCAGGCGCGATTTTGCAGTTTGGATTTTGAAAGAGAATTTTACGTTTGTTATTGTGTGTACTGTGCGCGGGGGTGGACAAGCGACGGCCGGGGATGTGGACGTGTGCTCCTGATGCGAAATATTTGGGTTTCGAATTTATGGGGGTGCGACATTGTTCGTTATTGTTAAATGGAAATTTTAAAGTAGAGAATTGTGTGCTCATATATAAGGATGATTCGTAAAAGTACCTTTTTAGATAGGATTCATAGGTTCAAATGGTTGCGTTTTATAATTCAATCAGATGAAGGTTTGTTGATCTGAAATAAATAGAGTAATGATAGTGAATAATTATTTAAATGTAACATAATAACATATTGTTTAAGTAGGTAGATGAACAAATTTTAATTGACACGACTGCTATATATATTTGTTCTGAGCTTGATAGACTTATCAGGGCAACGCAGTGGGTGAATCATGGGCGAGGATAGAAAGAAGCAATTTTTCGGGGCGCAGCTGAGAACAATAAGGGGATTTTGACGGCTTTGCTGGATTATAGGAAAGTGGAATCGACCTCAGGATTGTATGGCAGTTCCAGCCACTAAACCGGTATACACACTGCTATTGGCAAAGGTATTATCGGTCATTTGAAGGAAAATATAGACTTAATAATAGAGTGCAAATCAAACGAATAAACCTTACTTCTTTGTTATTATTAAAATATACTTCTAGTAATACTTAAACACTAATCTCTTTTTCAATATAACCAACTAAAAACATTTGAAATCATAGCAAAATAATACCTTAAATTATTCCGAAAATCCATCCTCTTTAAAAGCAAATTCTTGTATTCCGCTCGATCCTCCCACGCCGCGCGTCTCTACCATCCTCGTATATATCTATACACACGAGCCGGTCTTGCGCGCGCCCATCAAAGAAACTCCGCTCGAGCTTAAATTTCCAATAACACACGCCGCGTGTCCGAGTATGTAACGTCTTCTTCCTCTCCCACCCACATCTACACAGACAGAGAGACAGATCTAACCCTCCCTCTCGCTTTGGTCATTTTCAATCACGCCGTTCCCTCTTTCGCGCGAATTTTCGTCAAAGTACTCGTCCCCTGACTATAACATCTCTCTCTCACTCGTCGTCGTCTCCGCTCCTCCGCTGAATAATTGATTCGCGCACTTGAGGCGCCGCCCCGTGCATGTACATATGGGAGAGAGAGAGAGAGAGAGAGCGAGCGCGCGGTCTAGGTAATCACTGCTCTTCTTTTCCCGCGCGCAGAGCGCTACGTACACGTCGTATATCCCGGGCAAATCCTGTTACCGGACATCGTTGGCCTGCATATTTTATGAAGACATTTCCGACGGGCCACGGCAACGCGCGCGCACACACGTGTGTACTTAGCGCGACGAGAGGAAGACGAGAGTTCAAAGACGACGAGGAGGACGAGGACGACTGGCTATTCGCTGGAGTATGTGTGTGGACGTCGACGACGACAGCTTGAGCGTGTGTATATGATATTTTTTGCGACTGGAGTTGAGGAGGGGCTCTCTTGAGAATTCGCGGAAAACGGATTTGCTATTGACGTGTCGTCTTTATTCGTGTCGAGGTCATTTTGGAGGCTACTATGCGTAAAAATTAATTCCTTATGGAAGTCGAAGTATAGTATTTGTTAGTAATACTTGTGAGTAATAATTTAAAGCTAGATCTAGTTACGGTTTTAATGAGTTTCATAAGAAAAATAGCTATATCAAAGATAGTTTAAATATTGAATAGCCATAAGAGTCACAATGAGTAATTTCTGAGAAGCAGTAAAAAGTTACTATTAAATTCTGGACAAATATTCAATTACTGCAGGGGAAACTTTTATAAGCACGCTTCACGAATCTGAGATAAACCTTATTCAACATACACAATACAACCCTTTTATTCCAATTCACTAATTTCTAAAAAGACGCACTCCCTAACGCCTTTCCACAAAACAAAAGCACAACACAATACCCACCTGTCACCAACCCACCCCCTTACCCTTTTTATCTGCCTGTAAAAACATGCAAATCATCCACTAACCCAACAAATCTCTCTAAAAACCCTCCGCATCTCCCTTTTTTTCATCCACTTTACTTTCGACAATGCAGGACATACGCGTCCCACCCTTATACCCCGCGCATGTGTCCACGCGTCGTGTTTACAGCGTTATGTCCGAATTGATTTGTCAAGCCTATAGAGCGATGAGGAGGGGGGAAAGTGTAGAGCAGAAGTGTCGGGGTCCACTGCAAGATGTTCAGCCGGTACTCGAAAATCGAGCGAACAGCCGTACTACCTCTCCCTCGGGACAAACGCATACATGCGCGCGGCGCAAAGAATAGAGCTCCGAACATGTGGGCGCGCTCTCCCCGTGTGCGCTACAGCCACGATTGTTTCGAGCGAGGCTTCGCTGTTTTTTCGGGGCCCGATGAGTTCTCTGGACGCTGCTGCTGCTGCTGCCCTTTTCGACGTGTATACCCCTTTCATACGGACGGGTCTTTTTGTGCCGCAGGCAGAGGCTGGAGCGGCTGGCTCTGTTTTTTTGCTTTTTCGAGTCGTTGATTTGCTACTGATTCGACGTCGATCAAAGGGTACGCGCGCGCGCGGCTGGATGGAAGAGAGAGGGATAGAGAGAGATTGCTTGATTGCCGGGTTAATTGCAGAAAATGATCGGAGCTCGCCTTTCAAACATTGTAGTAGACCGGGGTTTTATGGCAAACTAGAATTTTTCGAGTTCTAAGGAAAAACATGGTCGAAAAGAAAAATAAATGGTACTTGGTAGTATAGGTTTTATTTATAATCTTTTGGATGCGGTGGATTACATTGTTAATAATTTTTATTGTAAAATTAATTTCTGTAGCTATCAAAGAAAGTAAAATTATTTCATAACAAAAAAATCTTTTCCTTAAAAACAAGGTGTTTCTAAAAACCATTTAATATCAAAATTCATAAAAAATATAACGTTGAAAATCACTGGTTTTGACAAAGAAATGATACTTATAGAAAATAAAAACATTTGTTACTGCGAAACATTGAATATTCATCAACAGTATAAATATTAATCAAAATCCATTTACTCCAAAAAAAGATGACCACATACAACATCCACCCAATCTTACGAAAATGACGAAAACAAAAACCCCTTTGTACGGATCGCGCGATCGGCCGATAAGTCGCCGACACAGCGCGCCATATACACACTCTATACGCCACCCACCCCTCGGCTCATCAAACGCTCGTCACGCTCGTACGCCTCTCGAGTAGAGCGATAATACACAAAGCGCCGAAAAAAACTCTCTCCCTCCCTCAAGTTCAATACACATGGGCCATTTTAATTATTATAATGCTCCATCGAGATTCATCGCTCGTGCGCTACGCTTTCATCTGGAGCCTCTCGCGCGCCACTTCACGACGCAGCAGCCGTGAAGCGTAACGCCGACCGTCCGTTCTTCTCTCCCTTGACCTATACGCAAGAGAGAGAGAGATGCTCCTCGCAAAATTTTATCTGCTTCGAGTGGGTATAGAGGATGCGTAATTGAAATGCCTCGGCAGGTCGGACAATGGGACAAGGCGCGCGTTTTAAAATCTGTCGATGGGATCGGTTGATGATTGCTCGTATATGCTGAAAGAAGTGTGTACCAGCTGTATCGCTCGTTTAGAATAACCGTCGTCGCTATTATTAGGAACACGCACGCGTTGATCCTCATTCCACGTCAACTCTCGTTACTTCGCCGTCATCTAATTACCGCGCGCACCTGCGTGTCGCCACGATCCTCCTTTAGCGTCCTTTAACGAGGCGAAAAAATGTCGATTATATGACGTAACCGGTCAAATTCCCTTCGACATTAATTAGATCCGCAGGCGACTGCTAATCAGCGGCCGCGCGTATGTTGCGCAATCCCCCCGCGCGAACCGATCGATTGACTCATTACGTATAACACAAATACTTCAAATCGAATTGCCATTTTCGTATATATTCGCTCTATTCCCCCGTCGCAGAATCGCTGATGGAAAATAATTGCGCGCGCGCGCGCTGCACTACACGCTCGACCTTCCGCCTGGAATTCGACGGTCGAAGGAGTAGTAAGGACGTTGGCCTTTGTGCGTTCGCGCGATGGAATCTCTAATGGCTGTAGTTCAGTCCATCGGACTTATCGTTCGGCTCGCTGATAAGGACTTCAGCGAGCGGAGCGTCCAGTGTACGAGAGTACGCCAAAGATGTCTGTACAGCTTGTGGACGGTTGGAGCAGTGTCTGAGTCGAGTGGCCGACGTAACGCCGTTGTACGCCGCAACGGTTCGATTGGCCGGGAATTTCGAGGACGCGCGATCGATTTGTACGCGCTTTAGGCGAGCGTGATTTTGCTCCGCAGGATTTTGGATGATTGATTGGGACGAGTGGTGTTGAAAGTGTCGTTGTTTGATATAATTATGATTGATTGAGGAAATTATGAAATTTAACGGATTGGTGTTTATGAATGTACAATACAATAAGGCTACTGGAAATCGTCCGTTATTATCCCATTTGTAAAACGATTTTTCCAACATTTTCTAAACATTTTATAGCGAGTTTTTTCAACAAAATATTATTACTCAATATTTTATATTTTAATAATACTTTTCTATTTCTGTCGATATAACTTCAATAAAACCTTTCCAAGATTTTGAATTAGTAGTTGAACTTATGCAAATTGTATTCGTACGTTGAAAATGATGTCTTCTTTAGATCCTACAAGTGCAATCAATGAATCACAAATAGTTTTATCTATATGTTCGACCTTCGTGAGGAATTTTTTATTTGAAAAAAATAAAATAATTATTACAAAATAATAAAATTAACGAATTAATTGATAAATCCAATCTTTCACGGCGACCCGCGCGTCTCAATAAACGTACCACCTCCCTCGTAAAGCCGCAGCAGGCTCACCGGCTCGCTCCAATAAAACTATCTCCAAACCGAAAAACGACAGCACTCAGCATCGTAAACATCTACCTCCCACCCCTTCTACGCTACAAAATGCGCAAGAAAATGCAATTTCATAAGTGCGCGCGCGGAATGCTCCCCCTCCCCTCAGCCCGCAACTACACACACACACACATTTGCTGCCAGGGAGGGATTAGATAGGACGTTGCCGGGGTATTGACCAGCGCTCGGCCGCGCCTAGACATAAACCACAGAGAATCGCGCTCCGCTCTCGCGCATCGCAGCTATGCAGCAGCAGCAGCATATACGTCAATAGCGTGTAATTCCGCGCGCACCCGTCTCTCTCTCTCTCTCTCTCTCCCTCTCTCTCTCTCTCTCTCTCTCTCTGTGTGTGCAGTGCGCGCACACTATATACACGCGCGCTATATCTGCGGGGCTGTATACCCTATGATACCGCGTATACTCGCGAGCCTGTACGCGCTATCTCTATCGCAACGGGTGGAGAGAGAGAGGGGGGGGAGAGAGAGAGAGAGCGGTTTGGTTTCCCGGACGCGTGGTATATACTCGCGCGTTCTCTCTCTCTCTCTCTCTCTGTGTATAGGTGCGGAGGTAGAGCCGCGCTGCAGGATTACTGCTGATTGGTCCGGCGTCGGCGTGATTAGAGATGTTATCAGGCGCAAGCGGACCAAATGCTCTCTCTCTCTCCCTCGTGCGTGTATGTATGTGCATCTGTATGTGGAGCGAACGCGCAGCAGTGGCATCCTTTTGCAGACAGGGATAGCCGTTTGTCGCTCGCAAATGTCGACCGACAGTAGCAGCAGCAGCAGTATAGCAGCGTTTTCATTAACAAAACAGCGAGGGCGAGGGCTGAATGGGGCCGGCCCCGTGGCCGCGCGACGATTGACGGATTTTTCTTTTTTCTGTTTTTTTTTTTTTTTCATTTCGGCAGAGGTATTGGACGTTTTTTCCGGCGTCGCGTGTGCGCTTTTTCGGCACGGTAATCGCGCTCGCGAGAGGCTGAATAGGCCTTTTCGAGCCGAGGATAATAAGATCGGAGCGCGAGTGATTGCAATCTCCGCGCGTTGGCGCGAGGTATGAGCGATTTGCGTTGCATGGTTGCTTCGGTGCGTCTTTTTTGCAGTGGCAGAGGAGGAAAAGAGAGAGTTTTGGGCTTTCAATGGAACGTATTTCACAGTTTGTTTGGTATTTTTCGGCTTTTTTAAATCCTCGATTTAGTCCTTTCCAAAATTGAAATTGTAAGAGCAATTCTCCATAATCTATAGTAAAAAAAAGAATGTGATGGTCCGTTTATAATATTCGTAGTTTAACGAACTTCTGTAATCATCATTTTATTGATACAAGAGAAAAAGAAATTCAATCATAAATCATGTAATCTAAACGGCACCGTTCTTAAAAAGGAATTAATTGCCACGTGTTCTTCATACTCACATGAATCATTCGGAACGAGAAACATCGTACAATCAGGCGACTAAAACTATCATTATGTATCCTAGACTTGTACACGAATCAGTCAAACCCGCAACCATCCGCGCAATTATGAAAAGCGAGCACAAACCACAGCAGCTAGACATCATACACGGGCCAACATACTCCACGCCATTAATATCACAGACTCGCGGGTCTTAGTAGACTCTCCGCTCTCTCGACGGCCCTTTAAACAGCTCTTCAACACGAGAGACACAGAGGTACAGACACAACACGGTCTCCAAAACTCCAACTCGATCCATCTCATCTCCTCCCCAAAACGCGGACGACCTCCAGACGACGGGCTGCTGCAGGCTTCATCGCGGCGAGATATCGCTGTCGGCCATTCGTCATACGAGCAGCGCTCGTTAGTGGCACGCGACGACGGCGGCGCGTCGCGGACGAAATTAAATATAGCTCGTAGGCTGCCAAGAGAGAGAGAGAGAGAGAGAGAGAGAGAAGATGTAGCAGTAGTGTATGTACGTGTGCGTATGAAAAATTTGTCGCGGTTTATGGCTGGGGAGAAGCGGCTCTTTTTCGCGAGGGCATTTTTATTTTCAGAGAGATGAAGATGGCAGAGGGGAAGAATGCGTGATATAAATTATGAAGGGGATTGCGTGGATTTTAAACGGGCGTAGGGGAGTAGTGTGGGATTGATTTGTTGCGGCTCGTTTGGCTAATGAATCAACATATTTGCGAGATATGAGGCGACTTCCTTTCGCGATGTGTATTTTTGTAATTAAATTTATATGGCTGTACTGCGTGTCGTGCAATTAAATGTAAGATGAATTTTTTGGTAATTAAGAAAGATGCGAATAGTAATGTCTTAAAATACGTATTTAGGGTGGCTTATATTCCTCTCTGTATTTATAAAAGACCATATATACTCAAAGTATAGAGAGCATGTAGGAGAAAAAATTTTTAATATTAGCCGTCACATGATATTAAGCATGACAAAAAAAAGTTTTTTTTTTTGGGAAGACGACATACTTAAAGTGCAAAACCAAACAGTAAACGCGCCTAAAACCAGAAGTATCCCAAAGACAGTCGACAAACATTAGTCGGCCCCTCGAGAAAAAAAGTGAAGTGGCGCCTACTACTTAACCAGTATATGTTTACTCTATATTTTTTTCTCAGCTCTCTACGCTCGCTACCCGAATTCAAACAATCACTAGTGCATGTCAAACAATTAAACAAATCCAGTCCGGGTCCCAAAAACAAACGAAGCCATAGACCACCTAACGGCGCCTGTACGCGCATCTCTTTGCACAGAAGATGAGTTATCTCTTCTCATATTTATCTACGCCACGGCGGGCCGACAATATATATAACGCACGGCGGCGGTGCTGTCTCGACTTTCAATTAACAGCTTATCGCTTATAGGTTTCCGATATTTTCCACGTCTCTTTCTTGTTTCACGTGCACGCCCTGGTCTAACGTCCAGTCGCACGCTAGGCATTCCACGGATTTCCAAGGAAAAAAGAGAGAGAGAGAATAAGGTGGGAGACGCACTTTCATTATCGAACGTGAGCGCAGAGGTACTGGAAGAGTTTATGCTCTTTGTTTTTCCGGCGCCTTTACGAGTGCAGGACGGGTCTCATGACTTTTGGTAGTTTAGTCTCCGTTGGCTCACGTTGTTATATATTCTAGGCTGGAAGGAAAAAAAAAACTTATATTATAGTAATTTTATCGCAATGATAAATGTATATATGTACGAATGTTCTACTTAAAACACTATAAATAACGATTCCAATGGATTCGCATGTAAAAGACACATCGATTGCTCAACAAATCCTCTTCGACATCCCGCGTCCCACTAATAACTCTAACCGTTCCTAATCTCCGTACCTCTTCTCCTCTAAACAGCCGAGACGACAAACGTACACACGAGAGCTCGCGCGCGCGCAAACACGAGGGGATCCCGGGTATAGGTACCGCTTAAATCGTTCCCACGCGATTTTTCAGCGGCGCCCGAAAAGAGTAGCAGCAGCGCGTTGCAGAATCGCCCCAGAAGAACAACCGAAAAGCCGCTGCTACGACGACGAGTAGGAGACGAAGCTAAAGCCGTCGTTCGGCGTATATTCAACCGGCGCACTCGCGTGTGTGTAGGTATATACGTCTGTGTAAACGTAAGTGTACAGCCCTCGAGCGGCGAAAGGACGCGGGTGAGAGAGAGAGAGAGAGAGAGGGAAAGGTGTAAAGCAAGCGGAGGTAGACAGATCTCGGCACTTATCGCTCCGCGAGATACCCATTAACGAAACTAAAAGCCTCCCCATATATATCCCTCCTCTCTCTCTCTCTCTCTCTCTGTCTGCGTTTCTCTTTTTCCCCGATTCCTCGCCTGCTAGCGCATCCCTAACCGCGGCAGCAGCAGCAGCTACCCTTGAGATAGACACATCGCCGTTCGTTGTTTGTCCATGGCTTTTGTTTTGCCCGACGCCGCCGCCGACGCGATATATATTAGCACGCGCGGAAAAACCGGGAGAAAGGGGAAGAGGCGGCAACGTCTGCGCCGATTATTGCTCGCGCTCATTAGTCTTGCCTCGGCTTTTTCGCCCTCCTCTCGACGTGCTTTATTTTTCTAAAGCGAGTGTGTGTGCGGGGTAGGAAGAGAGAGAAAAATCGGAAAGTAAGGAGTTTTACGCTTTTTAAGCGGTGGCGCGCGAGAGTTGTGTATGGTTATTGGAAAAATTTTAAGTGCGGTGCGCCATTTTTAAGGGGAGAAAAATGCTGAGTGGAAAACGTGGGAGCGTGACGGGCTTTTACGCCGCGTGCGCGCTGAAATGCAATTTCTTTCGCGGTCAAGTTTTCAACGGTATATTTTGTTATCGAGATAAATGAGGAGTGAAATTAAAATAGACGATATTTTTAGATGGACTATTTTAGATAAATAAATAATCGAATTACCTGAGAATAGTATCGGTGATTTAAAAAGTCTATTTAATTACTGCTTTAAATACTAAAAATAATAAAATCATCCATCTCTTCCTATTTATAAAATAATCAACCTGTCGTTCATTTATCGGAGTTATTTCCGATCCACCATCAAATCTTCATCAGTGCTCATCATCAAGACCGACAATAAAAGGGTTACCATTACCACCGCCGCATCTCCCTCGCAATCCCGCACATCATCACCGTCGTCGTCACCCCCTTACTTCATTACCCCAAATCCAAACAACAACCGTGACAACAATCATCATCATCATCATCCCTACCACCCCCTACGCATCCCTTTACAACGCGACTCTCCTACACACACCCACCCACGCACAATGTCGGAAGCTCCACTCTCGCAGCAGCCGTCAGAACAATTCGAAATCGATCGGTTAAGCGTACGCGCGCGCGAGAAACAGACGGACGGACGGGCGACCGATCGCTAATCGCCCCTGTCAATCATCTTGGCCTGGGCTCGCCATACATCGAAGCACTATTAGCCGCCCCAGCGAACGGGCACAAGAGCCGAATCTCTCTCTCTCTCGGTTTGCTATAGTTCTGTACTCTCTCGCGCCGAAGCTGATTGACGTTTCGCGCGCGAGATGGGGAGGGGGGGGGGGAGAACGAGCGTTGGCTACGCGATAACGCGCCTCTAATAGAATGACCGGGGGCCGCCGCCTGCCATCGGGAATCAATTCTCTTATATGAGGAAAGTTGCCATTGTGCGCGAAGCCGTCGGCCGGCCGTGTAATCACCGATAGTGTGGAGCCGAGTTTGATGGGTTGACGGAATAAGGAGTGTGTGTGTGTGTGTATGTGGCCTGTTGAGGTGCTGTTGATTTTGCGAGGATGGTGGTGATTTACAGGGTAGGGATTGTAGTTTGTGGATTTTTTGTTGCTGTTGTTGTTGTTGGCGTTGTAAGAAGAGTTATTGTGAGGTCACGTAGAATGAAAATGAATAAGCAACTCACTAGGTCGGTCAAAAAAATTCAAGTTCTGAACATTTTTAGTCATTTTGAAAAAAAAAAACCTAAAGGCCTCTTCTTGAAAAGATAACCATTTAATTTTGGAAACTCTGAAAAATTATTTCAAATATAGAAAATAAAACTACAGAATACGAGCTCTTCCTTTATTTTTTTTAGAAACAAAATATGTTGTTTCCTTCCAAACTTACGAAAGTTTGAAGTTGAGCAACAAAAAAGCACTGTTACACCCCTAAAATTCACTTGACTTTACGGATATTTTGGTACATTTTCATCGCACAAATTTCAAAGGAGTCAATATTTTTTATTTCTCAAAAAAGCAAAAAAATGTCCAGAAGTGTTAGGATCTAATATTGCAGTTTCTTCATATTTCCAAATCCAAAACCATATCCCAAAGGTTGAAACGAATCCGTAATCCGGAGGCCTGACCCTCTCCTATAGTTAGTATCTTCCTTATTTTTAGTCATTTTCAAACTGACTCAACTGAAGTTTAATTGTCATTACCAGAGTCCGGAGCATAATACTTATTGAACTTTGTCATTTTCTTTAAGAATTTCATTAATCATTCATTAATTTTATTGTTATATTTGTTAAACGATTAAATCTTATAATTTCTTAAAAAATATTTTATACCGATTGCTTTATGTATACACAATTATAACACGAAACAATCACTTCAATACTCATTTGCCTACAACAACAGTATCACGGCTTAACAAGATAAATCCCATTATCTCAAATTCAATATTATGTATAATTACAATCAACATCCACTCCTCATAAATTTCAAAAGCTCTCGCAGACATCCGACGCTATACTACGCGCGCGCTTGCGATCGAAGCTCACCCCTCTGAAATCTTGCAATAAAGACTCCCTCCCGGCAGCGTAAATTAGCAAACAAAAAGGCGCACGCTCGTGCGGAGAGTCCGAGCCCCGGGAAAAAAGATGTAAATTAATCAGGGCTCCTTTGTACCAACCTTCTATCCCCTGCTCACTCCCTCTTTACTCCTCTCCTCAACTCCCGCTCTCACCCACTCCTTTTTTTGCAGCCTCGTAGGAGGGCAACGGGCTTGCGAGCTAGCGGATCTTCATCCTCGCGCTTTTCAATTGGTCGACGCACACGGCGATGTAGCATAAAGGTAAAGATGAAGTTTCGCGCATGGAAAGGGAGGTGAGGACTGGGCGCTGGCAATAAAGGCGAGAGTGCGCGTGTTTGTTTAGGCTCTTCTCTCTCTCTTCGCTTCCATTCGCGCTCCACCTCCGCGCAGCCTCCACACCGGCTCTCTTTTCTCGCCGCCTTCCGAACTCTCCTCTCTCGCCCTCTCTCTGTACATCGCTGTTTTCCACGCGCACGTGTACGTGGCTACGTAGGTACGTACGTACGTACGTACGTACGGCGTTTTTATCGATTTCCGTGCGAGGGGCGTCTCTATGTGTTGAACGCAAGCGCGGAGGAGACTATGTGAGAACAGCCTTCCTCGCTCTCCCGGATAACCTGCATTACTTTTTCATTGTTTCGCAGAGCGCGAGGATGAGGCGGATGGACGGCCGAGATGTGTACGTGTCTGCCTGTATGGGTATGTGCGGGTGTGGAGAGAGAGAGAGTGAGATTGCTTGAGAGAACAAAGGGTTGTCTGAGATCGAGTAGAGTAGCGAAATTATTTATCGCATTGGCTGATGTGAACTCATCAAGGCTCTAGATTAGGTTTGATAAATATTTTTAATTTATGAAAATAAATATTTATCTTTAAAACACTTTTGAGTTTTCTTCCACGTAAATAATATTTGTGTATGATTCTATAAATGTAAAATCGTAGAAAAAGATTATTATGACTATGTAATAAGTACATGCCTTCCTCTTCTACGTGTAACTCCCATAGAAGACAATAACATTTATTATTGAAGAAATTTGTTACCCACCTAATTAGATTATTTTTTAAATGAATTTATCAGTTTTCACCTCTCGATAGAAAATTTCTCTCATAATAAATGTTATTGTCTCTTATTCAAATAGTAAAATATTTATACTAACCTGATTCATTGGTGTGTTCATTCAGTCTTCATTTTTTCTTTTAATTCATTATATAAATCTTGAAGAGAAACAGGAAGTAAAAAACCTCTCATTACAATCTTGAATTTATCGTACTGTTTGGATGTGCTTTAAAATAATTTTTTGCCGTCTCTTGGGCGCAGATAAATCTATCTCTTTCTAATTGTTCTTCCATCTACTTAAGATTATCATAAGCCTCTTG
>JAPYZO010000424.1:0-15352 GCA_030522905.1 Torymus flavipes | reverse complement strand
TCCGCTCCGTGCGTTAGCGAATGCTAAGTGTCGCACAGGTACTTATTTGTTAGTCAGATGAGCGAGAGAGTATGCGTAAGAAAGCACCGAAATTACCGTTCAGCACACACACAGTTCGCGAAGATGCGCGCAAGCAGCGCAGGCATTTACGTATTTACGTAAGAGAAACCGCATTTGCGCGCACGCTTGACTACTTTTTTCGCGCACTCGTGTTTGCAGAATTCATTCGCCCGCTTACGAAACGCGCGGGTTATATACCTCGAGAGATGCTAAATCTTTGTGCACGCTCGCGCGAGATAAAAATAAGAGGCGATGATTTGGGGTTACGTAGAACAGCGGTATATGATTATCGGTGTCTATACGCTTTTTAAAAGCCTCGTGGAAAGTGTGAGCATCATCTGTAACTCTTCCGGTTCGGGTTCTTGCGGATCACCTGATGGGTGTACAAAATCGTATACGTCACACGTTGTACGTACATGATGCAAACCGCTTGGCAGTAAAATATTTAAGGGAAGTGCGCGCGAACAATAAGGAAGTTATTGATTCAAATCACCATTTAATTTGAATAATCTTTTTGTTATACTGCGCGTTTGAAAGTTAAAATTGGATATGTTCTATTGTATCTTGTGACTATTAAGTATCATCATAAGCGTGTTTTTACGGTTTTACGAATGTCCTCGAGCAACGTCAAATCAATATGTAAAGCGAAGTTCTAGCTATATAGCCTGTTTTTGAATACACGTATATAGCTTTATTTCGAATGTTACGGAAAATTTTATAGTTAGAATATCAATATACCCTTATCACGCGGTTCCAATCGGGGGTTAAAAAACGCATTTACACGAAAGAATTCCATCCGCTCGGAACAAAAAACACATCATCACAAAAACACCACCTCACGGTCTTACTCAGAAAAGTGACGCTCAGACTGTATTCCCGGTACGCCCATAAAAAAAATTAATAACCTACACTAAAACTTCCGCTCATATCCCCCCTCTTATCTCTCCCTCAAAAGAGCGCTTCGCTCTTCGACTGGACTTCGACCCGCCAATTATACGAACCCCCCTACGAAAAAAGGAAAATCGTCTGTACACCTGCACGACGAACCTTTTTCTCCCATATGAATGCGCGCGTGTGTTAGTCATTAGCAGCTCTACACAGGAGGAAAAAAGCGCGCGTTTCGCTTACGTCACCGAACGCACATGGCCGAGCGTCACGCGACGCGGGCTCTGTCTGCGCGCTGCTGATGCTTCTGTGCGAGTAGAGTATTAATTGCCACCGCCGTAGCGCGTGTAGAGTTGATCGGCCGTAGTATGTGCGTGCGTATATATACGGAGAGGAATATTATGCAATGCAAGAGAAAGAGTATATAAACATGCGCGCTGTGCAAAGGCTGGGAACATTCCTCAGACGTTTTTCCTCTGCGATTATGTGGCAGAGACGGGGTTCGATTGTCGCGAATTGCCGATTGGATTTATTCTTGGAAAGGGTTATAATTCAATAGCTGGCGATAATTGAATAATAAGTATATGAAGGAGGATGTTAATGAATGAAAGCTGCGGAGGCCGCGTGTAACAATAAGTACATAACGCGATTAAACATTGATATTGTTTTGAAAGCAGCACAATCGACGACGACCGGATCAATTTCATCAATGTCGACTTTATCATTACATAAGTCTCTTTGCACAGCCACCGTCACGATAGCATAAGCCTCATAAGTATATGAGATTTAGGTTGTTAGGTAAGTCTCGCGTATATACCTACGTACACTGCACACGTGTATACATGCCAGCGCGGCCCCCAGTAATATATACAGCGGGGAAAAATGTTAACGCAGTTTTTTCAAGGATAATAAGAAGAGAGAAGAGAACAAAAAATGTAGGAGATCGTGTAATGCAATACGGTCAATTGATGGTTAATGAATTCAATGATTTCTCAGCACACACTAAATCTATTTAAATCCAGTTTGAACTGAAGTAAGTCGGATGCGGCGGCGGTTTAATGACTCTAAAAGTCGAAACCTTAATGATCCGAACACGCATACTTGTCCTACTTTACATTTTTCTACCCAGTGGATACAATCATCTTCTCATATATACAATAGAGTACATCTAAGAACGACATTATGCGCAGCTATTCTTTACGACTCCTAAAGCTTTCAACGTATATACGACACACTCACGTATCCTTCCCTTACATTATTTATTCAACTTCGGGCAAACAGAATTACAAAACACGAAAGCACTCCCTCGCCACCGAATATATATTCGCGCGCGCAAATAGTCGGCAGCGCTAAAATCGTCGCGTATCCCGTGAATAATAAATATAAACCGGAAGAGAGGCCCTATCGTTCGTTCGCATCGCCAAACCAAATATTGACCGGTTCTACTACGATTTCGCGCCGACTGAAAATAGATACACCCTGTCTCGTCAGTTTCGCGAATCGTAAGTAATTTTCCTAAAACGCCGATATACGCGATCGATGTAGCCCCGGAAAATTCCAGCTCGCGTCAGCGGCGCTTTTTTGCGCGCGTTGAAAAGTGGAGGAAAAGGCAATCGGTGTCAACTGGGGGAAATGGCGCATATGCCTGTTAACGAAATGGATGTGCATAGATGTTGCAGATGCGAGTGAAATGAATGAAATGTTAGTGGGTGCATATAGGAAGAGACAGAGGAAGTGTAGCGTGATAGTGCTACTATGTAAGAGCACTTCGACGTTTTCACGGCGTGGGTGGATAATACACTGCAATCTTCCTAATCCATTTAGGTGGAGTAGCGACGACGACGTGGTGTTGTGAGTGAGAAACCGTTGAAATTCACTCTTAGCGTGTATGTATGTGTTGCCGGCAGGTTTTGACGTACGCGAGTCGCGCTGAAAGATTGCGAAGCTCGGAGTTAATGCTGTGCGGTAATAAATAAGTATTTACGTACACAGAAGAATGAAAATTGGATTTGTGATTAATTTTTTCGTGGCGTATGTATATTTTGCCAATGATTTTTAAGACGTTAAATATTCATGTGGTGTAATAAGGAAAGTTTAAAAATATAACAAAAGCGCCGGTTACTCGTGGCATCGTAACAGCCGATTTTCTTTTATTATGAATCTTCACTCTACAGTTAATGCGAGCGACATGAGTAGCACACGTGATTCGTTCTCGTTGCTTCTGTCGCAGTTGTGTTTTTATTTTTTTTTTCGCTCGGATGAAAAAGTTGTTCCAGGAAGGCACTAAGGAAATTGACTAATTTTTTTAAGTTGTATAGTTATTATCGTTATTGTGATGAGATTACTTATAAAAATTTGAGAAAATGAGAAATTTTATGGGTGTTTCGGGTATAATTTTGACAACATCTTTTGATGTACCATTAACAATAATGAGGCAACCTTGGGCTAATTTACCGGAATGTTTTTGTCCACTCTAATTTTGTAAATTAATGTTTCCTTTACGATCATAGAGTTGTATTAAGGAATGAGAATTGAAAGCAATAGACGGTGGACGAGATCTACGATAAATGTGATTATGGTATACATTTCTCGTGTATATATATATATAGATGAACGGAAAATAAGTGAGGCGTTTTCACCACATTAATTCTGTCACAATGAAGAAAAAAGAAAAATTTTTTTTTCATATAGAAAGAAATTCGTGGATGACATGTAACAAAGTAATATTCAAATGGAATAATTAAAACGCAATTTAACTACAATAATCAAAAAAATTGTATAATAAAGTAACTATTAATGCATATTAATATTGTGATTCATTTTGCATTACTAATGTGAATGAATAATTATTGCAAATAACATCGGCAGCTATAAGGAACATTATGTAAACAGTAATGAAAATGTTGCAAAAAAGTATATTTAAAGATTGCAAATGATATTTTAACGATATGAGGTAAAGTAAATAGATTATTTAAATTTCAAATAATTTCTATATATGTATACATTAAAGAACGTATATTTATTAAATGCGTGAGCATCAAAGGTTAGTGCAACCATTCATGTTATGCAAATGGCATTAATGGCACAGGGCAATTTGAATAATGCTATAATTATTCAATATTTCTGTGATTTACAGTCAATAATAGACGCATTTACAATCAACGCCGCATACCGCGAATCTAAAATGTTAAGTAAATACATCTGACATTTTATCACCGCGCGCGCGTTGTTATTTTTTTTCCTGTTTTCTGCTAGTCGGAAAAAAGCGAACCTGAAATACCTGCAATTCTAATATTAAATAATAGTATATTTGCGTCATTATGCGTTATGAACTGCACGACATTTCAAGGAATAATCACAAAGCTAACTTTATCTCGGTATTTTTCATATAAAATTAATCTCTATCTATCTTCTCGTATCAAAAAAAAAAACTTTTCCACAACATAACTTCATACTTTTTTCCCTAAACACACCTATTCCCCGATTCACCGGACGGCATAAACATTACCATAAAACATAACGCTCGAACAACCTCCGTAAAAATTTTCTTCGATAAAAAAGGAAAAACATCCTACTACACTCCGATTACACGCGAACGTGAAGAAATCTCCGCGCATTTCGTCAACGACATCACATAGACTTGCGCACCGTTAGCCTCAAGGCGGCGCAGGAAAATTCAAACGGCGAAAGTGCCGTTGCTCCGCGGCCTTTTCTTTTCCGCATCGTTAGCGCGTATATATACGCGCGCAAGTAGGTATATAATGGGCGACAAAAACATTACCATTTTCGCGCGCTCGTCGTTGAATAATTAACCATTGCGCATAACGTACGCTCAATTTGGCATTGGGTAAGTTGGAATGGATAGTTTTCTATGTAGGTACGCACTCGAACGGAATGAATAAGAAAAGGATTAGAATTGTTATGTACGCAGGCATGAAAGAATATATATATATGGGTTGATCGATCGCGAAGATATAATTTTGAATTAAATTATCGGTATGGCGATGTAATAAAAGTGTATCAAGTTCAAGCGGCCAGTAAACAAGTGACGTCGCCATTTTAAACGAGGGGTCTTATGAAAGTCAATTGTCACGAGCGAGAGAAAAGAAAAATACGAAAAAAAAGAAGAAGACAACGACTGACTTATAAATCCATCACTTTATCTAATCTATCAAAACAAAAGTGTATATGTTAAAAGAATGGCTTCTCGACTTAAAAAATTAGAAACGACAAAAGGGCAATCGTCATATCACAAAAAAGAAAGAGAAACAATACAGTGTCCTATCGAATCAACCGCTCACTTTTCGACTCCCATTACACTGATAAAGCCCTACCATGCTCATCTCTCCAAACGTACATAATGTATACACACTCTCAAATGAGCGCAAAGATCTTTATCACGCGTCCACTCGTCAACCCACGCCACCATCACGCCTCGAGTGATGCTTATACCTAAGTAGCCTAAGAGAGAGCCTGCCGGTCGCGCGGCGAAAAAATTATCACCGTAGCATATAGCCGGAGGCTGCGTAAGCCCCAAGCGTACGCTCAATGAATCACATGACTAGCAAAGCGTTGAGCGTTTCGCCGGTCATGTGACGCTCTGCGAGAGCGAGGGACGCTGCCGCGCGCAGCGACAGAGAGTGAGATGGAGAAATATCGCAATTTAAAGGCTATTAGCTCGGTAACGATGCTGTGCGAGTGTGCGGTTGAAGATATGAGAGAGAGGGAGTTGGAAAATTGCGCTAGAGTCGGCTGTCGCGGGCATTATGGCAGGGGAAAAAGTGATTGATGCGTATCGGCGTGTGCTGTATAGGAAGTGAGGAGAAGGGTTGGGTCGATTTTTCGCAAGCGATTGTGGTCGGTTGGTACTTTCGATTAGTGTGTGGATAAAAATTGTTCGATAAAGGTAGGGATATAGGAAGATGCGTGAGGCATACAATGCTAATGGTTATTTAAGTGCAGGTCGTTGGCCAGTATATTCTATATATCAAGTTCGTATTTTAGCTTGGAACTATTTGTTTCAGTTAATGTAAATAGTCCAGCTTGAACAACGACGTTTGAGCAAACATTTTATTTTTGACGTATTCTACTGAGCGATCGGGTATTAAGAAACAAACGATCAAACTGTCATTTGCAACGGTACTATATTTAGTATCTGAGTTTTTTTTTTCGACAGTGTTAATTATGATGTGAAAATGACAATTGATTAATAATCGCTTTGCACTCACCTCGCCTGCGAAGGCTTGCCCATCGACGGTGTGCTCGGAGCCGCGAGAATCGCTGCATCCCCAATGACAGTGGTACTGCTCGAGCTTGTAGATGTCGTCCATCAACGGACCCCCGCTAAGAACTGAAACACAAAAAAAGAATAACGGTTAACTCAACGCTACCAATATTTTTCATATCTATACAACAGACGCAATCAATTTTTGTATACAACAAAAGGAATCCACTCTCACACATAAAAGTCAACTCACCCCCCATCCCCGTACTTATATTTTCCACCTATACCACGTGACTTCATCTTCCACCACTCGTAATTATCGTCTTCCGCATCGGTAATTGGCTCACCTCCCTCGAGCAAAACCGAGAGACGCTCTCTCGGCACTGAAGAAAAATTCTTCTCTCTACTTATCGGACAGGCGATATATATATATTCGGACTCCCGAAATTGCCGGCGGTTCGCGGCGAATTACGCGCCGACTCCGCGCGTACGGAACGGGCACAATGATCGGGGAAGAAAGCTGCAAGAGGCAGACACGTGTCTGATAAAGAGAGATAGAGGGAAGGAGGGAGGGTAAGTATAACTGGAGGGTAGAGGTGCGAGGTGAATGGATGTGAGGATTGAATGGACGCGAAAGAGAAAGAAGAGCTTATATATGAAGAAGGGATTCCCCGGGTTCGAGGGTACGCAGCTGTGGATTTTGCTGCGTTAAAAGTTAATTTGATTTTACCCTGTTAAGAGGTACCCATTAAAAAGGTATTAGGGTTTAGATTGAAAAAGGTAAAAGCACTTTTTGTGTACAATAATAATGACGATAGCTTTATTAATTAATTGTTTAATAGTAAATCGACAATATGAGTGCAGATGCGACAGAATGCTTTACAACTCATATTAAATTGATTTATATATCTGCCTATTTCGAGGGACATTATATATGCACAACAGGCATAAATAGCCCGGGAGAGTTAAGCAGGCGTAAATGGCGAGAACACGTGCGTGTATATACTGCTCGCATGCGTTACGTTTCGAACACGCGCAGTATACTATATGCATATTAATAATCCGTCCTGATTTTCCGCGTAAATCATTTACGAGCGGATAAATGTACATAACAATCCGCTAATCTATTCCCAATGGCAAAATCAAATAATAATTGCAACGCGCGCTAATCACATCGTTCAAAAATAAACCAGGATATATTTTCCTGATCTGCGCCACTCGAGTCCTCCCCCCCCAGCGGAAACCATAAAACCCGTACGAATTTAACCATTGCGCGCAGTATACTCAAGCATCGGTGCACGCACTCGTTCATCCATCACGTCCGGATCCATAAATCTATAAACTCCCGATCAAACGCACGCGTGTAGTTTTGGCCCTGGGCCAGTGTACACATCACAGCATCCGCGATCAAAGAAAGCTCCATCGATCGATATATGTGTACTACATCCTCTATGTCTAGAGAGATGAATTTCTTTCATTCTTTCTCGGAGAAGGCCTGAGGCAAAGGTCAAGCGCAGGCGCGAAGACCGCGAAATGTGCTAAAGCGGCTTATTATTTTTTCTCCTTCGTCGCCGTGACGCAAGTTCACTGGAATATATAGGGAGACATAGAGAGAGGGAGCGATAATATTTTGGGCTCCGGTGTATAATGCGTATTTTATTTCGGACGCATGGTTTACAGCAATTTCGGGGATATATCGTGGGCGCGAGATCGGAGAGATTGTCGTGGGCGAGGTAAATATTTGATAATGCGGGGAGAGGGTGAATGTTGCTGAGTTAATGTGGATATGACGATTGGAATCTATTTTTTCTTTTTTACTGTGGGTGATTATTGAGAACGATAAACATGGTTTTTTAATCGTACGAAGTTGTCGTCCGGTATTTTCAAATGAAAAAACATGTAACGATATATTTTTGTAAGAAACGGTGATTTTAGATGATAAAAAATACATTCGCAGCGTTCGTGTTGACCTTATGTAACTGAAAAATTATGTGCCTTTGTTTTCTCGTCTCGCGCTATCGATATATACGTATACTGTTTTACGAACAGCACACGATTTCAATTTACTACTATACTGTATTTACCAAACATAATGTACGCAACAGATATCAGGGTTTTTCAAATGCGATTCGAGGTAAACTTCGTAAATAAGAAAAAAACGATACGTATAATACGCTAAACTATTTTCAAACTAGGCTAGCAATATTTCAAATCATCAATGGTCGTCGCCGCGTTTAGTGTACACAACTCTCTTATGGCTTTCACACACGCGCGCGTAGACATAAGTTGACTAACAAGCCTATACATAATTTTCTTGAAACTTGGTAAATACCCCGTAGCTATATATTACAACGACACGGCTATAAGTGAATTACGCAATGATGTTTTTATTTTTTTTTATATACGGAGTGACGAAGCTCGTTCAAGCACATCAAAGCGGAACTGGACGAGGAAAAAACACACACACCGGCGTTTTGAATTTACTTTGTGCCACGCGCACGCACGATTACACCGGAATGTTTTCGCCGCGGCGTCGTGTTCCTTTTTTTTTCATTTCTGTCTCATCTTCTTCCATCATCGTTGCTCCGGATTGCCGCGAAGGACGTGAACTGTGCGCGATGCGTGCGTTGTCTTCTGTTGCGAAGATGTGCGTCCTCCTTTTTAAGATTCGCTCAAGGCTCGCGCTGGTCATCAGCCTATTTTCATCCGGCGCGATTATTTGGAAAAATTAGCATAATGTTTATGTATCGTGTACGAGATAAATATCACATTGTGGCCGACGGAATGACGTCTTAATTTTTTAAGCTTTGGAGAATTTTTTGGAATTAGGGAGGGTTTGATATACGGTGAAGAAAATAAAGTGCCTTGGCATAGTTGGCAGGTGTTGTATCGAAATTCCGCACTAACATTTAACGAAACAATAGAAAATAACTCAACATATAAGCGAATGGGTAATAATAGACTATACCCATGTGACATCGTTTTTCCATTTCATAGATCCGTCGTTATAAAATGTATATTATCCGCAGCCATTAGCAGAGTACGTTAATTACACAGATAGATACAACGTTCACTTTTCGTTATCTAAGGATTATATGGAATTGTTTCGCGGCGGCAATTCTCGAAGTTGAATAAATCAAGATAAGCGGCAATCAGAAAGGCATCCAGGATGTCGCTATAATAATTTCTATATACACACGCATATACGATTGCAGCTAAGTCAAAGTGATGACTATAGAATTTTTACCTGTACATTTAATATTTCATGCGCGTATGTATACTATAATGCTATAGCACCTATCTGGAAAAAAATTCAAATTAACGAAAGTTTTTCTAGTTTATTGCCGATTTTCCCATTCGTCAAAAACAGAAATTGCACATTGCACAACTACGACTGCGTGCTCTTAAACGGCAGATAATAAATTTCTTAGCGAGGAGAGGTTTAAAACGCCGAGTGGAAAGGCTGGACGATAAATCCTAACTTAAATAACCCGTATATGCATTCGAATCACGCACGTCGCGCATTCAGCGAAGTTTATATCATTCAAAAGATTGACATTACAAATTTGCATATGCTTTCAAGCCGGTGTGACAAACTTATTATGCTTTATCTGCGCAGAATTTTTTCACTTTCTTATTCATCATACTCCAATTAATGACAAGCCATTATAATATATATCACTATAGCATCTCTAATTTTATCGCTATTTTCACCGCGTTTCGTTCACTATTATAGATCGAACAAAACGCTCTCGAGAATACATCATAATAAAATACCTCCGCACTCAGCCAGCCGACATCTACTTCCGACTATACACACGCACACACACATATCGGTTGAATAAACATCTCCTTCGCGCGCAATAAGCATCGATTCACCCCGTTCCACTGACCTCTCGCGACAGAGCGCAAATATAAAACGCCTGCGTATTCTTCGATTTTTCCTCGAAATAAAAATATAACTCGCACGAGCCTTCCATCCGTAATGAAATATACGTGTATTATATACGTATTATACTATACGTGCGGGCAAACGCGTGCGCGTATTGCATAAGAGAGCCTCCACCTCGCCGATTACATTATAAATTGAGATGCGACAATCGGTCGCCTCGCCTCGGCTCGTTTTGCAATCGCGCGAGCGCATAAATTTCGCGCGCAGAAAGAGGCGCCTGTACACCTTTTGCGGTGTGCCGAGGTATTTGCGAGAGGCGAAATTGCGAGTTTACGGGAATTTTTGTATAAAAAAAGTGAAAGAAGATTTTATCCGAGGTTGTTGGCTGTGTTGCGGGGTCGATGGGCTTGGCGGTATTTACAGGTTTTGTTGAGGAAAATTGATTGACTTTTCGATGAATTACCAAAGGTGTAATATGATGTAAAATTAATAGTTGGTTGCGGAATGTATTCGGTTTTTCATTCTGTGATTCTTGAAATCAAGAGACGTGAAGTGAAACTTGCAAGGCGACAAACTAAAAATAAAAATGCCTAACGAGAACAACAATGCGCTCGATTACGTTTGCTTACTATATAGGCAGCGTCAATCAAAAGAATCAAGAATATTGAATCCACGACAAAGTATGTTTCCACTGACGAAGCGAAAAAGTTAGCTGGAAGTCAAAGAAAAGTTGCGGGAAACTGTAAATACTCTGATTCAAGAATTTTCTTGCGCGTTTAGAGGGTCGAAAACCCGATGTTTAACAAACTCAGCGTTTATTTATTGTTTTTCCGTCTCTGTTGTTGCACCTTATACTTTTTCTTATAGGCACTCGGAGCCGATATAATATGTAAATTGCACGCGGCGCATGTTTAGTTAGCGCATGCTTGCATGTCGATCTATTTTGTTAATCAAAGATTCATGGGCGCACGCCGCGCGACGAGCTTTACGTCGTTTATTTCGTGCGCCCGCGCCTTGTTTAACGTTTATTTATTCCGTTGCGTCTTTTTCCTTTTGCTTATTAAGTAGCGTAGTGACAATAAGACGCAAAAAGTTGGTATCGCGAATCGGAGTTGTCGACGGTAAAAATCATTGCGGATCATTTCTTGCGATGATTTTCATGCTTTTTCGTTCTTTGCAGAGAGAGCTTTTTCTTGAGAGAATCAATTTACAGTGATGGAAAAAGTTTGTTGTCGCGCGATTACGTTATAGCTTAAGTGTGAAAATAATTGCGGTATATTTATGCTTGCATTATCGGTTATTCTGTTTTTTTCTTCTTCAATAAAAAATGTAGTATAAAAAAATGTGAAAAAAGATTTTATAAATATAAAAGATGATTGAGTGTCTGCTTGTGACGAGAATTTATGCACTTTATAAATGTTTTTGGAATATTGACAATAATGGCAAAGCCGTGTCGTTAACCCACATCTTCAAGCGTGAAGTGTGCGCCAAATCTACTTACTATTATTAAATGATATACGATGAAGATATTGTTAGACGTAAGTATTTAGGCTGCTACTAATTTAGCTTTATTCATACTGATAATTATAAATTTTTTTAAGATGAACTGTCAAAGTAAATAAACTTTACATCATGCTAAATAAAATTTCAAAAAAATTTTATAACTTCATAGAAATATCTAGCGCGTTGTTATGTTCAATGTTTTTTTTAATACGAAATAGTTTATAATAGAAAAAACTATTTGATTTATTCACAGTTATACATCATTATTTGAAGGACATTCGTTTGAAAACATAATATGTTCTGCATGAATAGTTTTACAGTTTTTTTGTATAATATTTTTCTGCAGTATGAGAACAAATCTGTCTCTCAAGCGCTATTTTTTTTAATTCTTTGAAGCTTAATAGTAATTTCACGCTCGTGAATCACGTTAACTACTTTTTTATTCGTTTACTTTTTTAATTATTACTTCAAACTAAATAAAAAAAAAACTGCGCAATTTTTTCTGATGAAACCTTCTAGCATATTAAGTTTTAGAAAAAAATTAGTTAATCGATATTTATAGACTCAATAGAGCTGCATGTGACAATTATTATTCAACGTTTTCAACGTCCTAAATTGGAGAGCACCAAATGCAAAATCACATTGTCCTTCAAATCACAATTACATCTATTGTTGTCTATGACGATTGCATTTAAAGACGAATCAATTATGTATGTATGCGCTCAGGCGCATGTCTTATATGAAGAGATAATTTTCGTTTGGAAATGTGCGCAGCACTTACTCATCTTTTATTTTTTAAGCCACAGAATCACTAAACTATGATTATTATTAGGCATTTGGAAGTTTATAGTTTCATTAAATACGTATTTCGAGTATTTATTAATAATGAATGTAATTGCTTTCACGGTTGATCAATAATAGTACATACTTATGTACTTTTCTTGAAGGTGCATATAGGGGGACAAGAAAAGTTTCTACGACTAATTGTACATAGTTTTAATACTTGATAAATAATTATTTAGGAAAGCCCTATATTTAAAAAGACAGTAAGTATTAAATTTAACTATCGTTCAAAACAATAATGACTGTATCTGGAAAATGGTCTTTTTGCTCAAGCACTGATCACAATCGTTTCAACGCATTTCAATTCTCCTTAAATTATTATTATCAAATAAATAATTAAACAATTTTACTTTCAAGACGCCAACATCGTTTTTCCTCATACTTTCTCATTACCCTCCTAAACTATTCAACACTGAAATTACCTCTTAAACAGGTACACTATTTGAATATGAACAATAATGCACCGAATGAATCGTATCTTACCCCCTTAACTATTAATCCCTCTCGTTCCGAAAATTACCACCGAATCGATACGCTCCCCCCAGCCTAGTATTCCCCCAACTACAAAATCGATACCAACCCCGGTAAAACTTGTCACATCCACAACATCTCTCACTACGTAACTCTACAACAGCGCGCCTGCGTGCAGCCCACGCCAACGCACACGTGCACCCTCGCGCGCCACCGTCATTTAATTTACATAACGCGTATATATGTATATGTATATGTACTTACGGGTACCGTCGCCGTCGCAATCTATGCGCCAGCAGTATCCAGGATTGACGAGCTTGCGCGACGCCGTAGCTGGGTACTTCCACCTGAGGGGCTTGCTTAGAAGCGCCTCGTGATCAGATTCCACGCGATCGGTCTCGATGTTCACGGGGCTCTGACGTGAGCCCGCCGCCATCGGGAACTTGTCCACCCACGTGCTGGGTCCTGAAAACATAAGATAAAGAGAGAGATATGAGTGGTTGTGTCGTGTTTTATATAGAGAGGTGTATGGTTACGAATCGTTTGGTATGAATGGCGCGGAAGTTTTTATGTGTTTTCGTAGGTATTGGGGGTAAATAGGCTGTGAGAGGCGATTTAGGGAGATGGGGTATAAACAGTTTGTTTGATCTGAGATTGACAGGGGTATACGAACCAAGAGCTTTTTTATAAATTCGTTTGTTGAGTAAAAGTTTAATTATATAACTATATGACAGGCGTGGCAAGTGTATTGGTACGTAGAGGGGTATCGAATGAAAGGAGTTCTATTTATAGTGTATTTTGTTTATGAAAGTCGAACCAAGTTCAGGAGTTTTTATCAGGCTTCCGAGAACGTTAAATGCTTTTGCGCGCGCAAATCCAATGCTGAAAAAGTATCTGACGCGGAGAGAAGTGGGACAGACGTATAGCAAACTGAAAGTCCGGATGATAAATCGCTCAGCTGAAATTACATATGACGCGAGAGGTCGACGAACCCGCGACTACCTCAAGCTTGAAAAACTCTTTCTATGCGAGACCTATAATATGTATATCACGCTTCGAGCCTTCAGAATAATAATAAATCAAAAAATTGTCAATCCCGCGTTTTTTCGCGCATACCTCGTCAAACCCCGATCTCGCAATTTTTCCACTGATATATCTGTAACCAGCCGCGGGTACTGACGTAACGTCTTTTTTCCGCCGGTATGAAACTTTTTCGATATCGAAAGCCCAAAGGAAAGACCATAAAATATACTACACACAGGCGCGTATAGAAGAAAAAACGACGGAGAGACGACGCCGAAATTTCGCCTTTTGACACATGGCGTCTACGTGTGGGTGTAATAGGAGGCCCTCAAGGAAGATATATCCACACGCAACGCGCCCGCTGCGGAGAAATTGTTTGACTCGAATCGAGCGAGGGTGGGAAAGAGAGAGAAAACTTTCGTCTCGGGGTTGCTAACCCCGACGCAAAACGAGAGATCGAGCGGTGCGCGCGCATTGCTGCGCAGCCCATTTTGTCTGTGATGTATATATATTGAGTCGCCACAGTAGCCGACTGATTAAGAGATATTACGCGTATTTGTTAGCGCCTCGTTGCTGCTGCGCGAAGAGGTGAGGAATTTCATTTGTGCGAGCCTCGTGCTGAGAGGTAAAAATAGGAGGTTAAGGGGTCCGGGGATTATTTGTCAAAGAAACTATAAGTGGCCGGAGAAGAGCGAGCAAATTTGAGGAAAGTTCGTAATAGAATTGTTGCGTAAATAATTTACGCGAAGTTATATATGATGGAAGAAGAAGAAAATGGGAGGAAAGTTGGGAATGGAGAGTCTCGCGCGTTTGTGATGGAAATATACGGAGGAAAAATATCGAAAAACATTTCTCGAGGGGGTAAAATTGGACGTTGTTAAAAAGGCTTTTAATAGGCAGATTAGCGCTAGCTGCAGCGTAGGTAATGCGCAAAAAACTGCAAAAATTATCACCAATATGCTAAGAGTCTATTTCTAAAGCGAAACGCGCGCGATAAATTTTCCTTTTGAAAAGTACCTCGTAAACAAACTCGCAGAGACGTGACCGTGAATTTTCGTCACTTATCGCGCGAAAAACCATCACGAAATTTGTATGCGCTTTTCATTCTTTATATAACAAAAACATCAACGCACTGTGACACGCTTGGCATTAAAAACGAAAGAAAAAAAAAGCAAATGCAGCACCCTCTGCATCGTTATTATGACACACAGGCGCGACGTGCGTGGTGTCCGTAATTCAGAGACACGCAGTGCCCAACCCAAGGCCGCGATGATTCATCCTAAACGTGCCGCAGCCGCGCTATACACACGTGTAGCTCATACGCAGCTTGTCGTTATCGAGTTTGTTCTATTTTAACGAATTTCGATTAGTGCTTATTGGCGGCGAGGTAGATTGTTGGACAAAAATTTTTAGACGAAAAAGACGACGACAACGATGAAAAATTAACATCT
>JAPYZO010000423.1:38608-54805 GCA_030522905.1 Torymus flavipes | reverse complement strand
ACCTCTAACCGTGATAAACGACGTCTACATTAAATTATATCAACATTGCTCTACAACATTTCAACTATACGTAATATCCAATTATAAAAAGAAACTACCAGCTATAGAGCCCGCGGTTCACAGCGGGTCAACCAACCTCACCTTCAACCCGGTATTTACTCTAAAAAGCAGCACAAACACAGTGTACACGATCGCGAACACTTTATTGTACAGCCCGCCGCTGCGGCTGCTGCTCGCGATTCGATCGCGTCGCATGAATACATAGCTCTAAGCGGCGGTGGTGATGGCTCCCGCGAGCATCATTTATTTAAGTGCGCGCTTCCGCTGCTATAACGCTGCGGCGGCGTGCCACTACCGCTGCGATCGAATGTGCCGCGAGTGTAGAGAAAGAGAGGATGGCGGATGGTGTAAAGAGATCGAAATCGGCAGTGTCGACGGCCTACGGGGGTTTGCTTGTGTATAAAGAGGGTGGAGATTTTTTTTAAAGTTGGTTTTGATGAGATTTTTTATGAATATATAGATGTTAGGGATTTTACAGGTTTTTGCAAGCTTATGTAAACATTTCGAAGACAATGGGAGCTGTTTGGGTTTATAGTTATGTGGGAAAATGACAAGTTCAGGAAATGATGCTGCAGGTTGAAATTTATTGTATTTCTCAAGTTTTACTTCGACTTTGTAATGCCAAAAATGTTATATGTTTGTAAAAAGATAAGAAGTTTATTACTTCAGGTCACCTCTAAAAAATTCAACAAAAGTCTACATGTTAATTTTTGTTACAAGTATATATTTGACAACAGATAATACATTGCTATTAACTTATGTCACCTCACTTTGGTGACATAAGTTAATAGCCACTGTTCAAGTAAAAAAAAATTATGAAATTTATACACCACACTCTTTAAAATTCACACAACACCGGCTCTCAACCGATCACACCATTTATACGAATGGAGCCGTTCACCCAGAGCCTCTCGACTTTAAATCGTCTCGTTTTGCATATTCGGAAACACGCGCGCACGCTGATAACGTTTTTATGCAACGTATGTCAATACGACGTAAGCAGGAGTGTCCGTCACGGTTATAGACGAGGAAAGTCTTTTTTTTTCTGAATAATAAACAATTATCTCGGTGGAAGTGCAAGGCGCGCACGTGACGCGGGCACTCTGAATCGCGCGATGCTGAGAGCGACGCGTGGCTTCGTGACGTTTTATCGCCTTGATTGGAATAATAAATTTTTATTGCCGATAAAGTTGGGTGTTACTCAATATTTCACTGTAAATATTAACGGAGAGAGGGGGGCTTATCGCGTAGAAACATGAAAATATTAATGTTTAAGCGTAAAAGTTTTATCAGACAATGTCTCGTTTGCGCGTCGTTTACATTACACATCTGATAATGTATGTAGGTACTCGTAGGATAATACAATTGAGTGGTTAATTCATTTATTTATATATATATAAAAAAACTTGTGGTTATTTAAAGAACGACTACGCTGCGTTTGCAACGATTGCTTTTTGTTGTATAAGCAAAGTAATAAAGTGGGTCTGTGCGATGATGACTGCGATAAAATTAATATTGTCATTTAATTAGTTCCAAGAATAAAACACGCGTTATAGTACCCGCGAATAAGTATTATTGTGCAGTAAAAGCAGTTTTTCAATGACACCATACAATGTCATTTACAAATGCCCCTACTCCTATAGTTACAACTACAGCCGCACTTACATAATTATCCAATCAAGACTTTTCATTAAATATTTATACACATATGACTTCTTTCACCCCGATTAAATACACCTTCTATAAAAATCAACAAACATCCTTACATAATCCTCGCTAAATCTAACGCGCGCCAATTAATCTACAAGAAAATCAACCCATCTTTGTAGGTCAAAGCGAGCCTCGCAAAAATTTAAATTGCAAAACCATGTCTCGCCCGCCCCGATCCCAAATCAACACACAAACCGCTCATCATCAGAGCCCCGATTAACGTCTCTCTCTCCGCGCTGCGAACTTGACACACCTATCGGCGACTTTCTTCCTTCCGCGCTACTTACTAATACGCTCGCAAGGCTGATATCGCGCACGTGCGCTGCACTGACTCATTCTCGGAAGCGCACGCGCATGCAAATATATATATACACATATCGCCGATCGTGTGTAAGTAATGGCCGGTTGCGATTCGGCGCAGGTGAGAGATAACAAAAAAAGTAAGTGCGGAGAAAAACGCGGAATGGTGTATAGAACTGGATCAATGACACGGCTGGCGGTTGTATACTACTACTTACTGGGTTCAAAGATCGGCCTCGGGATAATGTAACAGAGTGCGAAGGTTTGTGTCTTGACGCGATCGGGTTCGATGTATAATACGGTGATAAAGCCCGACGAAATTAAGCGGTGTTGCGAAATTTTTGGTCTGTGGTATAAGGGGATTTAAATTAAAAGAATTGTGTTTTATGGTTGTTTTGGTGTCTGAAGAATGTGATTGAATGTCATTGGGTGCGGAAGTGGTTGATTGAATCGAGTGAAAGTATGGTTACGACATTCGTGTGTATAGAAGAATACAGTGGTAATTAGCTGAATAATGACATATAGACGGAATTAAAAGCTGTATATCTGCTGAATGCACGTCTCATTTATCAACCCAGCACATTCAATTTTACATAATTTAGAAAAGATTATTTTTTCCTACGAGCAATTGAAATCATTATCATTACATTTCGGAAAATAACTCAATATACTCTACTTATTTTTTCCAAGGCCATTAAAGAATTACACGCATCACCGAAAAAACACCGCCAACTCTATCGCAGAACATTGTTTTCGCCGCTCGTAAAAACTCTTTAATCCCGCACGACACTATAGGCGACAAATAAATTGCCCGGCTGCTAATAAAAAAAAGCAGCGGCTGCGATCGGCCGTGAAACTGTTTTGCCGAGAGACTATCCACCACATCACGCGCGCGTCTTCCGGTTACCTTTACAATACACGTGCCGAAGGTCGCTATATTTCGCTCTCTTTCCCTCTCTCCGTTCGTAAACCGCACGGGTGCGCGTGCCTGAAGATCCTCAGATATTACCCGTGGGGATTTACCCGTATAATGCGCATGATTTTCGAGATCAGAGCGAGTCTCTTTACTTTGGTCCTGTGTATAAGCGGGGAGATCATAAATTTTGGTGTTAATTCGATGTCGCTGCGGGTAAAGCGTCGTCTTTTATGTATGTATAAGGATTTGAGAAAGGGCGGATATACAGTTACTTTGCGGATTACCGGGGACTTGGGGTCCAAGCAAGTGCGTGTATTTAATTATAATTTTAAAGTTTATGCAGCGGGTTTGTCGTCGAGCAAGTTGTCCCTTTAACCGCGGCAACTTGTTCCCACATAAGCAGGCTTGAATTATTGTCTTGATAAAAGAAACTCGCGTTAAAACTTCTTTTACGGAGAAAAAAAAACATATCGGGAGACACATTTTTTACGCGGTCCCCGATAACCCGAGCAGCCATTAAAACTGAAATTTATCACCGGAACACACCTGTACCTTTAAAAAAATGCGCGGTATCTTTATCCACGAACAAACACACTGTATACACACCTACTCTCGTTTATACAAAAGTCGCTCTTGTCTGTCTCTCGTTAACTAAATTACGTCAGAGCTTCTTCTTCTTCTTCCCCGCGTCTCGAATTATAACAGACCATGCTCACGTGTCTGCTAAGGACAATAAAAGCTCCCGTGCGCGTACGTACATACATACCTACCCGTTGCACAATGGCCGCAGCAAACTCCTTTGTGAGCGCAGGCGCGTTTCTTCTTTCTCTCGGTACTATACATATTATACTACAATGCATCTGCCGGAAAATGCACCGCGTACGCGCGCGCTGTCGATAGTGTCTATTTATTATTACAGACGGACGTAGGTATATGCCGAACGATCGTCATTCGCTGCTTGTTATGCAGCGAAGGATCGAGGTCCTCGCGTATGTGCATGGAAGATGCGGATGGTAGTTTTTCAGATGGAGACATCGGAATTTCGGTATTGTCTTGGGTGGTGTGGAATTTGCGGTTATTTAGAGGAGTATACAGCGTTCAATAGGTCGTAAAGTAAAATGAGAGAACGAGAGAAGCGGTAATTTTCTAGGCGCGCCGCGGAGACGATGTAAAATATTACGCGGGCTTTCAGAAGTATGAAAATGAAGAAAAAAAACGACGAGAGGCATTCATAATCTTTTGTTCAGTAGTATAGAACCAGTTGTTTGTTATATAGTTACGTAAGGATGATGTACTGCTGTTTTTTCTGGCTGTATTGTGTACACGAGAAGATGATAAAATTTTCGTCTGATAATTAATTCTTAAATTGAGCTGTCAAAACGTAACAGCTATTAAGAGTGTAATGCGACATCAATAGTGGCAAATGACAAAGACTTTATGTAAACTTAAGTACTTCAAAGAAAAGCAATACCGTCCAGATGTCGGCACAAAAAACTTTATGATCATCTTTTGGAGTTCTCGAGTAAATTTTTCATTGTTCGGCTTCTGCTGCGTAATAACACGTGATGCGATATTTATTTTTTGATACGTAACAGATATTTTTTGCAGAGAATATGATGACAAAAAAAAAGAAGTTGTATTATAGTTAAAGTTGCTAAAATATTACACGCGCGAGAAAAGTTTTTGCTTATAGTATCGAGGCGACTTTTCTTTTATATCTAAAATCTCCGAGTTTTCTGAAGCGTATAGGGGCCATAACAAAATTTACGTCGTAGGTTCACGGAAGTTCCAGATCTGCCATGTTTATATCTACGCTTCGCGCACACGCCATATTCATGTTCTGATTCTTAACGTCAAGTTTCTTTGAAACAAACTTCTGAAGAAGTATCAATATTTCATCGAATGTAATTTTGCGAAACGATAATTCAAAGCCCACATTCGCCTAGGTACTTATTCGCCTAAAGTCAACAAGCATCGCAGCAAAGTATCGGACAAGTGAAAATAAACGGTACGATTTACATAGCGATTAGCAGCAGCTATTTCTGTCATGAAAGTGTCGATAGCGGCAATATCCAAGGTACACACATACGCACACGCAAGGTAAGCTAACATAGCACGTAACAGTTTATACGATTATCCATTACGCCGCGCGTTAATTGTCCTAATTAAAGCCACCGTCATCGTCAGTGCTGCAAACGTAACCTCAGCCGCGTCGTGTGTAAATATAAAGACGCGCGAAATTCATGGAATTAGAACAAACCCCTGATACACTTTTCGCTATCGCTTCCGCTGCACTTTTCTGCAGGAAGAAGCCATGTCTCCCCGACCTTTGATACTAAAAATTGCTGTATAACTGTCGGAAGCAGGCATAACAACGATTTACGCGCTCGCGATTATTTTGTAAGTCAAATCAAGCGAGAGCAGCAACAACGGTCGTAAAGCATATTGTAGTGTTTGAAGAGGTTGAAAAACACGTGACGCGAATTTTGAAATACATACCTTCTTAACCGGAGCTTTAAGTAGCTTATCGCACGCGCTCGTGTAAATCACAATAAAAACTGATTCACTGTGTCAACAAGCGCGCGCCTGTGCGCAGACATTAATTGGCAAACTTTAGCATGAGCTAGCGATAATGGAGAACAACAGGGGGAAAAAAGACGCATAATCCTAAACGCGCATGTGTCAGGGGTTTTATTTTCTACGCGAAAGCGATACGTGCTTAGTGAGACAGTAAAAATAGCATATGTTTCAGGTTAGACAAATAACCGCGCGGCGCATTATGTTTTCACAACTATATCTGTTTCTCGGACGAATAAAAACGGCCGTCAGCTCATTAACGCCTCGTTCGCGCGAATTAGAAATCTTTAACAGCCCTCACCTTCGACACAAAAATGCCTATAAATATACACACGAACACTCGAGAGCGCGGATTTTCTCAAATCACCTCGTAAACCGGAGCACACAGATAAATGTACTTCGCTCATTACCTCGGCACGTCGTACCCGTGCCTCACCTACGTACCCTCGCTCTCTCAACAAACATTTGCCTTCCGGCGCCGAAAAAAAATATTATCCTTGGGCTTGCCCTGAGCGATCGCACTCATAAATATCGGTGAGGAGGAAAAGTCAGCTCCGGGTAGTTCCTTTGTCAGGGTGGAAAAAAAGGGGAGAAGGGGTGAATAATGCCGAAGGGCGTTTTTTCGGTCGGGTGTGTGGATGGGGGGGAAATCCGATGCGTAGGTTCTCTATTGAAAATGCTATTATCGCGCAAAGTATATATATATAATGCGTAGCGCGGGTTTTGCACGCACGCGAGTTCGTTGGTGGATGTGTGTGATGGAATTCGGTTCGATATTTATAGAAGGGCCTTTATAGATTCATCTGTCTCGGTGGTAATTTAGTACGCGATACGTAACTGCAAAATTGAACGATATACGAATTACTTATAAGGGAAACTTGCAAATCTCCGAGAGGCTAATTAAAATATCGATCGCTCTTTTAATTCTTAATTCTAGCCCCACATCTGGAGTTAGGTAACCTATATATACCATCTTCGCAAAACAACAATCATCATTTTTCACGCAGATTAGAGTAACGATAATCTTCGAAAATAAAAAAAAATCATAATAAAACTAAAAGCTCGCGGTGAGCCTCGTAAATCAAAATGCCCGCGCGATCTTGATAGACTTTGACGAGTGAAATATGTGTGATGTGGCCGCCGTCGTCGCGTAGGCCATAAAAATGGTGTTTCCTACTCCACTGTCCCGGCTCTATCGCTTATCGGTCGTCTGGAATTATGAAAGGATGGCGATCGATTTCGCGACAAACGAAATCGCGAAAACAATTACTTTATTGAATATAATGTAAAGTCTGAGGTGGGTCCTTGTTATGACAAACATAAAAATTATTGAACGCCGAAAAAATGTGCACGTGGTGTACGTGTACAATGTCACCTTAAAAATGATTGCTATCTGTAATAACTTTATTGTGACAGATGTTATAAAATGTGTGTGTTTGCAGATCCCGGCAATATATCATAAAAAATCACTCGAAATTCGTAATAAACATGATTTACCTCTTTTCGACTTCGAAACTTTTTAAATATTTATAAAAGTGCGCTAGGTTACATTATACCCCACGTAACGTTACGATTCTACGCAGCCTCTTACATCATGTTTTTTCACTTTCGAGATACCAGTGTCATTATTTACGGCTCATTAAAACGTTGCATACACTTGTTGCCGAGTTTAAATCTTCGCACAACGAGACGCGATACGCTTCCTCACACTATAAATAGCTTTCGCAATACTTATAGGCTTATACAATAACTATATCGATACCAATACACCTTTGGAGAAAAGACCTGTATATATAAGCCGTTAAGCACACAGACAGGTGTCGCGCTAAAAAAATCATATCGCCGGTGAAAATAGATATATCGATTGCCTCCCGAGCCTCCTTATACACTCTGAATACATATATATATACCCAAAAATATATCGCTCGACAATGCAAATCTGTGGGCGTGCATCGCAATTACCTCTCAATTATGCAAACAAAAAGCCTTTATAAATATTTAAAATCCATAAACCTTAAAATAGAAAATTTTCACCGCTATAATCTTTATAGGCGTCAACAAGTGCTGCCGAATGTCAGCTCATTTAACCGCCGAACCCTCGTAATGGAAATCACCCCACACAGTTCATTCAAGGTTACAACCAAAGATCAAGAGGAGGGGAGCCTATAAACTTGTACTACGCAGTATTCGAGGAGCCCTTTCGAATCACTCGTACAAACACACATACCAGCGAGCAAATAAAATCGGCCGACCTTATCTCGCATCCCCATTGTGTATACGCGTGCGCACCTAAACCTCTTATCGCTGTTTATCTGCGAAAGAGAGCACGCGCACGTGGTTGCTACGCATCTTTACCAGAGGTGAATGAAGAGAAAGAGGAGATTAGGCGGTCGAGATAGACTCAATTTTCCACTCCGCGGAGCGCGCAAGATTTTTCCCCAGATGGGAGTTCGCGGAAAGCCGAGTGGCGTCGTTTCTTATTATTTTCTTTTTCAAGACAGAGAGAGATGAGGGGGGCGACGTAGAAAAATAGATGCCGGAGGGGTTGGTTTCGGGAGCCGAGCGTGGGCGGCGAAGTGAAGGGAGACGAAGGATAGGCCGTGAAATTCACCGAGAGATTAAATTGCCGGTTGAGATTCCTTTGTATTATATATCGGTCGGCCGATTGAAAGGGAATGGCGAGTTATCGTACGCGATACACGATGGTGGAGATCGAATTGTCATAAATTTCGGGTATATACGATCATATCAGACATCAAATAAAAAAAACTCTCTTGTTGTTTCCTTTTGGTTTTATAGTATAGTGAACGTTAAGTGCACAGTAGCGCGAACAAGCCTAGCAGCAGGTATATAGAGAGCGGCGATAAGGAAAACCACGCTATCGGTACCACCTATATAATACCTTGTACGGCGAACAAACATTTTTCAAAGCTCAATTACACACGTACTTAGTGTGCCCGCTAAAATTAGCATTATCATCGTGTGTGACGAGCAATTATATACGGAGAAACCGCGTGCACCACTCCCTACTCTACCTGTAAAACTAGTCGCGACGCGCAGAGTGCATGTGTGTACAATAGGGGCGTTTGAGGAAAACCGGCGCCGATAAGATAAAGCGTTCGTACACGCGGTAGTAGATGATTGTGGCGTATATTTTTGGATTGAGAGAACGATGATGATGATGGAGAGTGAGGCGAGGTAAGTATCTTATCACCATGTTATATGGTATGTAAAATTTCGCGGAGGAGTTTGAGAGGTGTGCGTGTGTATGCATACGCGTGCTCGGGAATTTTTCACTTTATCGGCAGCGGTTGGCGCGGTTTCGCGATAACGCGGATTGCGAGCTGTGTTTAGTTTGATATATGCCGAGAGAATTGTTTTTTTTTTTTTTTTTTGCGGAGAATAATCAACAAGCCTGCGCTTTTTTTGGTGATGGCATTGAATGCTTATCGGAATGAATAATTGATCGCTATACTGTGATTCTTGTTATTCGAAATTCATTAACTGTCGTTCGATCAAATCTAAATTATTTCAGCCGAATCACTGTCGTGTACGATGATTGTTCTTGTCGGGGGAAACCAGTATAACATTTAATCAAACTTTGCTACCGGAGCTGGTGCGAAACTTTCGCGCAGGCTCGTTAAAGTCCCTTTGTGACGTCAGTCAGTTACGTCTCGAGGGAATACTATATATATAACACGCTTGGAATGACATCGCGGAAAAACGAACAAGTCCGAACGCTATTAGAATCGAAATATATATGCCGGGATAAACGAAAATCGATATATTCCCCCTCTCATTCATACTCAAATGCGCAACGAATACATACCCGCGCGTGATTCAATATATACCTAACCGCCAATCATCATCGCATTTCTCCGGTCTCCAAACGCGAATGCAAATCATGAAAATGAAAAAAGAAAGGATGCCTCCAGCCCACAATATATATGCGAGCCCGCGATAAGCAACGCGATTAAGGCGTGCATATAATAACAAACCACTGCGCTGCTACTGCGCAGAAAGAAAAACCACCGCTCTCTGCGAACAATGGATCCTGCAAACTTCCGGCCGCGCTAATTCGCGCGCGCGCAACCCTCGGCCCATTGTTTCCTTTATACGTGCGCACGCGTCTGGCACGCGCAAGGGGGAGCCTCTGCACGACTGTAGTGCGCATTTGTAATGTGGGCGAGACAAAGGGAGTTTCCCGGGATTCGGGAGAGAACGCGATTGAAGGTTGGAGGGGAGGGAGAGAAAGAAAGGAAGGAAAGCGGCTGCGTTGTTGCCCATTTTTCGTGCGCAGTTTGTGTGGCGAGGGTTGGGGTATTACTTATTTGCGCAGTAAGAGGGAGATTGGCATTATGACGCGGGTTGGGATTGTTGAGGATTGAAGCGGTTGTTTTTTTTCTTATGTTTTTGGAAAAGGAGATTGAGTGAGTTAGGGATTTTTTCGGAAATTGGGAAAGGGGGATATAGGGGATATAGTGATTTTGGATGCTATTACGGTGATGAAATTTTTTAGGGTGTTATGTGTTCCGGCTCTGATTTGGTTGACTTATGTTCTTTATGAGTTTTCGAGATATTTGTTTTTTACGTTGATTGAATGGATATATGTTTTTTATTTGTTTTCGTAAATGTGTAATGGATAATGAAAAGAAAAATTTAATTAAATTTCCTTCTCATAAAAAAATGCATTTTCATTCGAAAACAGCTCGCTTAATGGAATAGACAATTATGACTCTCGGTGGGATTGTCTAATGTGTGCACGAGTGTTCGTAGAACTAAACAACTAAACAATTAGGCACTTCGAAAATTACTCTTTAAAACCTCTCTTAGTAAAAAACAAGACTATTAACCTATCTTTATAATTAACAAATTGTTACATTTTCAATTAAATTAACGCTTAGTACCGATAAACATTGTCTATTGTTCTTCTTACACTACCACTGGAATGTCTTTTGTTGTAAAACACGCCAATTATCAACATTGACAGACAAATTCTTCATTCTCCGCTTATCGACACGCACAAAGAAACACGCCGCAGATACTGATCGACGAAAGTTTATCAATCCACCTAATTAATTTATCACGCATAGTCAGATAAACATTATCATCCTTGCATCAAAATCTCTCTATAACACACACATACACTGACCCACCGATTAACCATCGCACCACGTCAGTCGACGGCAACAATTTAATTACCCACCGCGGACTTACAATTGCCAAGCCTCGCACGCGAAAAAAAAGGAAACCGCACAGGTCTGACGTGGCAAAACACACTTCGCGCGATGGGGATGCGCTAAATAAGCAAATTACGTAATTAAAGCCGTTTAGAGCAGCGCGCGCTCTTTCTTTCTCTGGAGGACTCATCATGCGCACACGCGCGCGTAAGAAACAGCAGCTGCTCCTCATTACTTTAATGCGATTAGGGGGGGGAGGAGGTATATAGGAAGAGAACACACCTTCGGCGTCGCGGAAAAAGGCGGTTTCAGCATCTTTTTTTTCTGCCGCAAGGTCAGGGTAATGCGAGTCTCTATATGCAAAACGCAAGTTTATTTAGTAGGTTTCATGAGGTACGTGACGCGCGCGGGACCGTTAAGTTTGCGAATTAGCGAGGAGCGATTTTATTGCTGCTTCAGGTGTGTGGGTGTAAGTGTGATGGGTTTTCTTTAATGATTCATGTGGAGTATTTTCGGACGTAGAGTAAACATTGCGCAGATGTCGACGATTGTGGTGACTTTTATGTAACGCGATTTGATTTCGAGAATCGCTTTTAGAAGAAGTTTAATGAGCGTATCCAGGAGCCGTTAACTTTTAATTTAATAAGGAAATTCGATATCTACGGATGATGCAATAATCACAATTCGATCTCTTCATCAAAACTCATACGAGAGTTGATGCAAAATAGCTCTTGACAGAAGATTTCATCACATTTGCAATGTTTACACTTCCCTTAAACACACATCGCAGACAATGAGTCACTTGCCGAAAAATGTTTCTCGCGCATCTGTCACCCTCGCGTAAGCATGACTCATAAGTGCAAGTAGGGACGCGCAACGGAGTAATATACAGCCGCCACGACGCCGCCGTCGCGATAGGACGACCGTAATAGGATTAACCATCGTAATGATTTACAAGTCGTCGGCCCCGACGATCGTAAACTCGTTCTCGGGTGGAAACACAAAAAAATACCGATACATCATGCATGCATCAAACTAGCCGTGCGAGTACGGGAAACACTTGTAATATATACGCCCAGAATTGAAAGAAAAGTAATTTCGATATATTTTAGATAAAATTTATGACAGAGGCGGTTAACTTAATTTGTTTTTTTTTTTTTGCGTGCGCAGATAAGGCCTATAATACGTGCGCGCGTGATCGAATGAGCACGAGAGGTATGCGTTACACCTGGTCATTACCGATGAATTATTGCTCGAACTGCGGCGTGTATATAAAAATGACTTCTCCCATTTATCGCTCATAAACGTCGCGCTTATGTTTAATGTACAGCGCTTTAATCGGCAGATTTAAAATGAAAAAAAGTATAATTGGCCCGTGTGCTCGTCATTTTCCTTCAACTTGAGCCGCGGAAAACTTCTTTTCAACCGAGGAGCCTCCGATCGCTTGCAGGTGTATCGCGCACCGTTATACCCCACTATATATACGACTTATTATACGAAAGTGTGTACACACTATATCGACACTTCACCGTCCAAGTTCAAGACTCGGGAGAGGCCAATGTAACGCGCGCGTGTAGGTTGCGGATAACCGGTTCGATCCGGACGCGTATGACGACGACAGACAAAAAATGATTTGCATTTCCCCGCTCATGAATATGGTGTCGGGTTCTTCTTTTTCCTTTGCCGGCGCGTGCAAGTCTGATGCATGAATTACAATAGGTGTGTACATGTTCGTGAGAGTGAGGTAATCATCGCGCGGTTGTAAATTGACGTATAGCGAGCGGATGTTTTTTCTCCGCGCGTCTGGAGCTGCAGCCGATCTTTTTATGTCTGGATCGTAAGGAAATTAAGCGAAATTATCGGTAATAGGTTTACGCGAGAAAAGGCAGCTTCGCGAGAGATATATAGTTACACGCGCGATAACGCGCGAGCGTCATGTGACACGGGCGTTGCGGTGTGACGTCACGCATCGGTAGTCACGTGAGAAATCGTTGTAATTCTACGTGGACATTATTTCGATGAAATTTTAACGTACGATAATGAGCGCCAGAACAATCCAACACAATTGCTTGTAAATTTCGTGGGAACATTTTACGATTCGACCGATTAGCACGCATTATACTTTTCCTGAAAACCTTAACGTCGTCGAATCGATATCCTCATGCGTACTCAGTGGCGAAAAATTATTTACATATAAAAAAACAATAACAATTTCGCAATAATAATTCACAGCTTTGCGCAAACTATACTCTCCGCACTCCGAAACAGAACACGCGCGACCGATTTCTCAACGACCAGTAGAGCGATGCACAGGTATACACCAGTAGCGCTGCACCGACAGCTCGGATTTCAATCGCCGAGCGGCAGCGGCAACATATCCACCTGCGCGAAAAGTTGAGCCGCTCAGGCTGTGTGTGTCACGATGCGCCTCGCGCGCAGACCCAGTTTCACTTTGCGTTACCGGCTTCCGTGCAGGCAGCGGAGATCGATTTCGCTATAGCTGTGTTTTCGGCCGCAGGCTCGCGGCAGGGGGGAAATTGGGTTACGGGGTAAATTGGTTTCGCGGCTCGTGTGGCCCGTCGTGGTTTATAATTGGCTTTGCGAATTTCGCGGGGTGGGTGGTTAGCGGCGCCTGTCGATGTGCGGCGGCTGCGGAATGCAAATTCGACGGGCCGATTTGGGGTGATGGAACGGTGGATAGAGAGAGATATCGGGTGTTATTCATAAATAGAATGGGGAGATGATGATTTAATGGATTTTAATTTTGAGTGGCGAGATATAATTTGTACATAATTATTTTCTCGAGAAAAGAGAAATTATTAATCAATTTGATGCAATATGTTGCATGCGCACAGTTCCGATAATCCGAGTTCTGTGTACTCAGTGGCGCGAGAGCTCGTTTCGCTTTGATCGCGCTGCAGCGTTATAAATATAGTTTCTATAATCGCTCGCGCGCACGTAGTTCTCGTTCATTGGAAATTGAAAGAAAATGAATGTAACGATTTTTTTTCCATACCTTACAACTAATTATATATACGTAACGGTTTGTCTCTCTTTCGCTTTTCGCATGCTCGTGTAATCTATACACTCACGGAGAGAAACGCGCGCATGAAAGATTCAAAAGATCGATTTTCGAACCTTCAAATTTGAAATTGAAATTTTCCAATTTTTATCGGCAGCAGCGAGACACGACTGTTTGAAAAGCTGCAGCAGCTGCTGTCATTACGAAAGAATGCCGAATGCTAATATTTTTTCGAGCCGAATGCGCGGCGTCTCACGCGCATTGGAGCTACTTGTACTTCTTTACACCGCGCTACTATGCTTTGTTTACACAGTTGTATAATATAGTGGTATATAATGTATATAGCTTAAGATCTCGCGGGCGAGTTAAAAGTGTTACCTTCGCGCACGAATGCAAATTCGTGCTCTAGAAAGCTATCGGCGCGCTTGTAGAGAGACCGCGCCGCGTAAATCACCACCAGAAGTATGCACTGCATACACATACACACACGAGGCTGCTGCTGCTAAATTGATGGGAGCGTAAATAAAACGGTTAGCTACCACGTGACCCACAATACGTGAGAGAGCGTGAAAAAAAAGGAATGCAGTGCGTTTCTGCTAATGAAATGATGGACGGCCGAGTGCGTTTTAATTACGCTTTTTGTTAGAACAGACCTTACTCGCGTATAGACACACACTGCGGCGCGTGATATTAATAATTCGCAGTGCAAAGGCTTCTAATTGCACTATATGTGGATGAGAATGAATTCGAAACGAGGGAAAATGCGAGCGGTTCTCACTTTCTCGATTTCAACGGCGCACGCTTCGACGAGCCGGCTATAGCACGGTGAAAAGTTCCTTTTAATAGAGAGTCATTGACTGAATAAACGCGATATAAAAATATATATTCCTCTATGATCGAGCTCCGGTTTATTATTAATACGACGCTTTGTGCACTCTATATCCCTCCCACGCACCTTGTTCATACCCATACACATACGTACAGTAAAAATATTTAAAAAAAAATCCTTTCTCACCCCTTCGCGATAGAGAATAATGATTTCACCGGCAGCGCTCGCAACGGATTGCCCGGCCGTTTTTTCAGATATACGTCGCGATAAAAATAATTTTTCACCGCCTGACCATTCGCTAACAAACCGTTTTCTCGCTCTTGTATAATAAGAAGCATAAAGAAGGAAAGAAGAAAAAAAAAACAAGTTCAACCCTTCTACTGTAACGAGCGGCGGATAAGCAATATGTATATCGGGAAACGGAACGACTCTGTGTGTTATATATGTATATATACGCTGGCGCGATGTACAATTCATGCGGCGGCAGAGCGCCTTGTGCCCGTTTCGCGGTCGTAGCACCCGCAGTCTGCACGATTTCCCGTCGCTGCGCGAAAACAAATCGATGCGCGCCGTGCAAGTGCCAGCGTACCTATATAGTTGCCCGCTACTTATATGAGCTCCCGCGATCCCATCCTCGCCACCTGTGGCATCAGCAAGTCGAAGACGATATGCATTAACGATTGCGGTATTATGTGACTTTTCTCAAAGGGTATATATATGTATATATGTAAGACTGCGAATTCGATACCGATATAAATCGATTTTCGCGATGGGGTTGCAGTACGCGATGCGACACCCGCGCGTAAGACAAACATAATCGCGTGACCGACTGCAGCGGCGCGCACTGCTGGCCGATTTACCCCGAGCGAGCGAAATTGAGTTTAACTTGTTTTTTCGCGTGTATATAAGTGTACGTGGAAAGTCGCGCGAGCGATCGGTTCTATCTGGTTGAACGCGCGACGCGCTTACTTAGAGAGGAGCAGCAATTCACTTTTTTTCTCTCTCTCTCGAATTGTTTAACGGGGACGGCGTCGCTGCGAAGTTCGAGGATCGATTTCGAGTGTGGAAGTAGGGCGAAATCGTTAGCGAGAAGCGGCGGTTTTGCACACGAGAATATACTTATAACGCAGCTGTAAAATTCATAACTATATTTCAAAGGGAAAAAGAGAGAATTTGGCCTGGAAAGTAGCGCGTTCAGGTTATAATTGTTATCGGCGCAAGCGTGAGTTTTTTTTATTGTTGTAGTCGAGTTGTTCGGTTTTACGGCGGTAGAGTTGTGGTATTGTAGTCGAGTTGTTCGGTTTTACGGCGGTAGAGTTGTGGTATGGTAATTTCTGGTGCGGAGAGATGGTAAGATCGGTAGAGAATAGAGGTTGAAATTGGTTTTTAAAATTTGTATGGGTAAAGAAAACAGTTTTTTTTTTGTAATAGAGGTAGAGTAATCAATTAGGAATTTTTTTAAATAAATGATATTCACGGATGTTTGAACAAGACAAGATATGATATACGCTATTATCTATACGAAAATTTGATTAAGACGTTTAACTATACAAAAAAATACTGCCGATCAAAATAGTAAGTTCGTTTCGAAACTTCGTACATG